>JXSR01S024012.1:21888-43577 GCA_000969725.1 Ophiothrix spiculata | reverse complement strand
TTGCATTTATTACAATAAATTTATTGTCGTAATTAATTACGACATGCGGTCACACGTACTACAACCTCGCATTTACTACAATAAATACAATGTCGTAATTAATTACGAGATGGGATTAGCACATCATTTTCAGCATACAAACTATAGTAATGCAATGTCGTAATTAATTACGAGGTGGGGTCACACAGGGTATTTACCGCATTACTTTCAACTTTATTACAATAAATCCATCTCAACGATGAAAATTCTCGTCGTTCATTTTTTTTAATGCGACGACGACCCTATTGTAATAAATACGGGTCAGACGTATTATGAGAGCAAAATTTATTGTAGTAAATGCGACCACGTCGTTCGTCTGACCCTGGCCTTAAAGTGTCAACAAGCCGCTTGGCAGACAGATTTCTTATTTTATTGATACTTGAGCCAAATTGTCAGTGAGCCAATCAATAACATGCCATAGTTACAATATTTGCATATTTGCTCAAGCTTTTGTTTAGTAAGTTTAATACAAATTGCAAAATGTCCATGATACAATTATATTTGCTTCTACTGATTTTATTTAAGCAAAGGTATTTCTGACCATGTTGGCTAAAGCAAGCATGTTTAGGCAGAGTTACAAATTGAGAACAAATACAACTTTTGATACTAATTACTATTCAGAGTAATTTGATTTTTGTTTCGATTACTTTTAAGTTAAGCTCTAAAGTTTTCCCAACACACGGAAAATGGAAAAGAACAACGCAATGAAAACGAAAACAGAAAAAACAGAAATTCATGGAAAATGCAATTTTCACATAAAAAATGAAAGTGAATGAGTTTTTTGACTACTAAACAATACAAAACCAAACAAGAAAAAAAATGTACTGTCATTATAGATTAATAACTGCGTATTACTTGACGCGAGTGCAATTGTACAACAATAATCCACCGCGTTCTGAAGTTGGAGTTGTCCGCACTCACGAGGCGCAGCCAAGTGAGTTGGACAACTTCGACTTCGACACAAGGTGCATTATTTTTGTAATATTTCACGAGCGCCAAGTAAAGAGCAGTTATTATAATAATCTAATTCATACACGACAATGATAAGAATAACATTGCAAAGAAATCAAACGGCATAATTATATTTTAAAATGTGTTTGCTATTTCAATAAAACATAGAAAATACAACCATCCGTCGTCTCATGTTAATCATCGTAATTTAGATTTGCCTTTCTTTTAAAATGAAACTTGCCATGCAAGCGCGAGCATGTTATGCGTACGCGTACATGGAATTGACAACGCACTACGCGATACGCAGCGTGCAACTAGACGAGATTAATGAATGCGTATAAGTTACCAACTGTCCAATTAAATTTACAATGTCAACACGTACTTAACGCAGAGTGTATGAATATATTTTAAATCGTAACTAAAATTCATGTGAGAATGAAAATTATCCTAAGAAACCCTGTCACAATTGCTGTTTTGTATGGCCCACGCTACCTATATAGCCAATTGACATGAAAATGAACATTACGTTTTTCATCACTGAAAAGATGCTAGTCTTCTTTAAGTCGCCTGATACTCGCTATGCAGAATTGTTGTAAAGGACTAGTGTTGAGCGTTGACTTTGGGTGGAACTTTCAATGTTCACAACGGATGTTCTAAGATGGATTTAATATCAAATGTTTTGTTCTACCCTCCCAATGCTTTTAATCATTTGCAAGTTGTAGAATAGAAAGGTCTGACATTACACAACTGGCACATGTGCACATGACTTGTAATCGTCATTCAACCATTAAATGGTGCGTCAGGGTCCAGCGAGTTCATCACTGCAACATTGCTTGACGTTGACAGATTCGCAATTTTTAAACATGCTACATGTAGCGCACTTTTAAAACAAACATTTATAATCAGTTAGACGTCAAGCGATGTTGCAGCAAAACGAAATCGCTTGTCCCCAATATTGCCATCTTTTAATGGAATTCATATGACACTATTTGTCTAATATGTTAACAATTTTTGTTGTCAAGTTTAAGTTGTTTCATGTACTACCATTTATTTTGTTATAATACTGCCCTCGCTTTTTACCACAGCCCTGCAGCCCACCGTCAGAGCAGCAGTCATCATCAGCTGTTGCCATGGTAACCCCATCATCACCTGTCACCGCAGGAAGTCCTCGTACCGGAACGCCCAGCCCTCGCATGGTATATGTTTTGAGTTTATTTTACTAATTAATCATAGTTTTAGTTACTGTCTAACATAGTTTTAGTTTTCTGTGTAGTATTAAAATTTATTTAGTCTAGGTTATATTTTCTTTTGTTGCTCTAAATTCTTACCAGATTTGTTTTGTTTATTTGTTGACATCTGCACAGGTGATATTTGCTGTACTAAATGAAAAACTACAAGCATATTAACACTAAATCTAATTAATAACCTGCGTGATAGCGCGATCCAATCAGTTAAGATTATTTCTTATTTACGCAAACAACTGCGCTGTCATTATCAGGTAACAATGACTTCTTATAATGACCCGCGTATGTGATGTCATTAGCGCTGAATGCATTTTCTCATAAAACGGTAATCAAGCGCGCATATGCACTCAACACACGCGTTTATCATATTATGCGGTGATTGTCATGCCTGGACTGATCTAAATTATCTTATAGGGATAAGTAAACTATTATGTTATTATATAAGAAATAAGTTTGATAAAGTATTTCTTCATAAAACTATACTTAAAAGGCATTAAAAATGTTGAAAGCGCGGTTATTAATGACAATAATAACTTTGCTCCATCTATTTTTCGGTCATTGTGTAAATTCGTCGGTGATTATTTTGGACCTCTGTATTTTTCTTAGGGAGCTGTGCTCCCTCAGAAAAATACCTTGGTTCAAAACAATCACCTCAGAAAGATGGAGCGTAGTTATTATTGTCTAAGTAATTCAGACCTGAATCAAATTTATTGAATAGAAAATATCACTAAAGACTATTTTGTCTAAAAAGACCTTAAGATTGTTTCAGAGTTGCTGTTACTATTGTAGATGGTACCTGCGGCAGACGACTACGAATTTCCAATTTTGAGCTTTCGCAATGTAACGTAACACATTTACGCATTGCTTGTAGTGTTCATTTACAAGAAAAGTTGAATTCAATCTGAATCAAAATGATATGTCGTTGCGACCAACATGACAAGGTAATCAATATATTGGCTTGTCGTGCTTGCTGCCAAATTTTACAAGTGCGACCAGTTCATGATTGCATACTTAGACTTTTTTGTCTACGTTGGTCATGCGGCAGCCATGCCAGACACGCTGAAACCAGCTTTAGGGTGGGTTTACACTGTGAGGGCTTGTCGTCAAAGGAAGGTAACAGGCTTTGAAATCAATCAAGTTTTGCTGGGGGATGGTAACGACACCTTCAGCAACACCTCAACGATAAGTGACGGCTGGTAGCGACCTTGGCTGTTGTAAAGGAACAAACGCTGATGACGGGTCCACGTAGGGTTGTGATGGCCAACTAAATCTGAAAGTTTTTTTAAAAGTTTGTGATGACATAAATTTGTTGGGATGTCATGCAGATTTCGTTGGCCATCGCAACCCACCGTAGACTCTTAGTCAACCTTCATTCCTCTATATCAGCCAAGGTTGCTACCAGCCATCACTTGTCGTCAAGGTGTTGGAGAAGGTTGTTGCCATCCGTCAGCAAATCTTGATTTGATTTTCATGTCCATTACCTTCCGTCGACGACAAGTCATCACAGTGTAAACCCAACCTTATTGAGCACAAACCTGCTGAAAGTGTTGACCAAGTAATTTCATCTTAATTTGTAGATGAGAGATATGCATGTACGTGCGGCTTTTAGAAATGTTTTGGCTGAAGCAAAGGTAATTTAAAAACAGTTTGAAGTGAGTGGTGAAGTTTTAATTGTTTTAAACACGTACACTATTGGAAAATTGGAGGTGATTTTTTAATACAATTTCCTTTAAAGATCACTGGACCTAGATTTAAATCGTTATGTGATTACAAGAAAGTTGTATCTGCAGTAGCTGGCATTTTACATAAATTTGAATTATACACTGTAAAATGTCCAGTCCTGGGTCAGTGGCTCTTGAAATGTTTCTTCAGGTGACACCTGAAGATCTTTTTCAAGAGACACTGACATAATTGTGGAAGAGAATTTGTCAGCAATTTTTTACACTTTAGTGATGAGGCATTAAATAAACATAACTTATGGCAGCCATATCAGATACAACTTTCTTGCTCTCATATGACGAAATATCACAACATCAGTTTCTTCATTTCCTTGTCACATTTGTTTTGGTTAAAGTTGGTGATGGTTTTCGTGTATCTATTGGAGATCATCATGCAAGTTTTAATTTCAAATGGAGTGATACAATTAATGTTGTTTGAGGATCTGCTTGAAATTTGTCATTTGTCAATGGCTTTTGGAATGGTTCTTCAGGTGACAATGTCACGAGGGACCGATTTCACTAACATTTAGCAATGGTCGCAAACTCCAGTTTTGATCACCAACTCCAAAAATGATCGCAAAATAGCGAGTACTTTTAACAAGTTAGCGATCATTTTTGAGTTGGCGATCATAACGGAGGTTAGCCATCATCGCTAAGCGTGAAATCAACCCCTGATGAACTATTTCATGTTTCAGTTTCAGTTTCATTTATTTCATCATATAAAATCAAACACAAAGCATGTAAGTATACGGCAATGATGGGCTGACCCTAAAGAGAGCAGAGCTCGCAAAATGATAGGGCCACCCTACAATGTATAATAAGTTACTTAATAATTACGGTGAAAGTGCGAAGACAAGGACAAAAATATGAGAGACATCATCTACAGGGTGCAAGACAAGACTGGACTGGACATGTGAGACAGACAATATGTTGACAATGGCTCTGGCATCATCGCTAAGCGTGAAATCAACCCCTGATGAACTATTTCATGTGTCAATGACCTGAGATTAAACTACAGGATGCAATGCAAATTTATAAAAAGTAGCAGGTATTGCACAGATGACTTTCTTGCATTCACATATTGTCATGTGAGTGTAAGAAAGTCGTATCTGCAATAGCTGTCTTTTTTCAAAAAATCGCATCACACACTGATATTATGTCCAGTCTTGGGTCGGTGGCTATTGAACCGTCACCTGAAGAACCATTTCAAGAGCCACTGACATAAGGGAGAGAAGTTTTGAGCAATTTTTCGCACTATTGTGACAAGGCATATTCACACTCAAGTAATAAGGCATTAAATAAATATAACATATGGCAGAACATTGCAGATACAACTTTCTTGCAATCACATGACGATACAGAGTTGCGGCAATGTATCATTATTTCCAAGTGTGTAATTTATGATGCTGTTATCTTCATCAAGACAGTTAAGTTTGGCCCATGTGCTGGGCATGTCCCTATCGATATCAAGTCTAAGAGCAAAGCTGAATCCAGGAGGCTTTGGGATTGAGCAGTGTAGCTGTGGATGTCGCTTAATTCAGCCGCATGTAGCTGAAATAATTTTTTGGACCTCAAGCACATCGTTAGCTTTCATGCGCATTAAAGCAGCATAAAATGTTTCTTACCAGTTTTTCAATTCGATCGCAAATATTTTGTGACATCACGACCAAATGCTTGATGGGAAAATTTTGTTTGGAGGCCGACTATAGACTGACCCATACTCTAGATCGATAAGTGTGTTAAGTTTAAATTTAACTTGGGGTGAAGCGACACAAACTTGGGTAGGGTGCACTCAATTTTCCGTCATAGTGTGACGACAAAATCGGTAGTTGCCAAGTTACTGGCTCACGCTAGGCTGTGAATCACTATCAAACTGAACGCCATACAAACTCTAAGGGATTGCAGTGACTAAGATGTCAAGCATGAACCAGGATATGGCGTATTCTCTATGATGGCAAATTACAAGTTAGTTAGGCATCCATCCTATTGTTGACCTTATTCAATTCTACGGCCCTATCAGGGATATGAGATGTACTTATTTAGTCACAGGTCAGATTAATACTTCATCTTGTTTTTCACATTTTGCAAGGTGTCTTGCACACTGATATTTGGTCACAGTTTTATTCTGATACAAAATGTTTGTATTAAGGCTGCGATCACATAGAAGTATATGGTATTCATTATACGCTATCGGGGAGGCACTCATATTCTTAGTGATTGGCATATTTACCTGTCAATTTCAAATATGAGTACTTCCCTCGGGAGCGTGTAGTGAATACAGTATAACATATGTGGGCTGCTCTGGCATAATGAGTGAAAAGTCGCAAATCTACATTTTGAATAAATGGCATAAAAATAGGGTGTAGAAGTCAAATTTCTTTTTTTGACATGAAATGCCTTTACGCATAAGTGTTTACCTATACCTAAAGTTTTGATGGTCAACTTTGCTGGGAATTATGTACGACTAATTGATTGCATGTTGCTATCATATACTGTAGTAATCAGTATCTTTGAAATAAATTTGCAGCTAATTTTTATTGCAATATATTCAGTGAACTGCATTGGATTTTGATTTCTAAATGAAGAATGGTGAAAGAAAGAGTGACATATTATATATCATTCAAAAGCTAAGATTATAGAGAATTAAATATGTCATAAACTTAATTTTGAAATTTGTGACTTTCCTCTCATTTTGACAGAGCATCCCTCATACTTTCTTTGTGATCGCAGCCTTAAATTTCTTGTGCGTTGCTTCCTACGTGATTGTTTGTGCAGGAATTTATGAATAGTTACTGATGACTCTGAATTAATATCAGTTTGAAATCTTTTATTCTGAGGCATGTTCCATCACAAGGGTCATTCCAATCTCAAATGTCACAAACGTTACCAAAATGTTACACGGTCCTGCCCTTAAATTTGAATGATCTTGAGTTATCTTCAAGAGCTGCTGCATATCCAAAGCTCATTCGAATTGAAGGTCAAGAACATGTAACATTTTGGTAACGTTTGTGACATTTGAGATTGGATTGACCCACTTACTTCTCACATACGGTACTTTCCTGTATAAACAATTCCATTGGAAGCAATGCATCATGGGAAACCACAATACCTTCTCTTTCTTGAAGTCTCCTGTAGTACTATTCATTTCAATATTTGTTATAAATAATTTCTCAAATCTCGATCACTATGCATTATTTATGCCATCAGCACACATCGTTTTCACTCAAACACCTTACAATTGTTCAATTCAATCCCATCCTGCAACTTTTGTTCGGTAAAAACAGATGTTTTACAAAACTCCTAGTGTAATTTTACTGGAAATAATTATTGAGTCCCAAATGATTTTCAACCTATTTTGTCATAATATTGACCCTAAATTTTAAATTTTCTCAACTCTAAACCTTATTTAAAAAACAGAAGCTAAAGCACTTCATTTAAGGCCATCTTCATTCTAATTGGGGTACAAAGCTGGGTCCGGTTTTCCATTCTCTATTGATTAGTATATCCGAATGTATTATTTAGTAATTCTAACATTGTTCATAAACCTTATTACTGTGCAGTTTATGTGATAAAAGATAAGAGTGCAATTCCAGTTTTCAAGTGGCGTAAATTCGCATTGGTTGATTCGACAAAGCTTGAGATATGTTATTAAATTACTGGCATATTATTTTCATTCCCACATTTCTTTTAACATTGACTCCACAAAATCCACTAAATCACCCCAAAATGTTCTCAAAATCATCAATAGGGATAGATCTCTCCAGAAGGTGGTTTTCCATGTACATATTTGGTAAATGGGCTCATGATTTTGAACTTGGGCACTATAAACATTAGCGTTCGTTCGGTTTGGTTTGTACACATTCTTGTCTTTTCTATCTTAAATTCTCTACTTAAGCTTGATATTATATTTTTCTATTCAATTTCTTAATCATCTTATATCAGAGAGCAAAAAATGAAGAATTGGAAGTTCAGGTGAAACCACGAGAAGAACGTATGCAAAAGCTAAAGCAACGCAATGCAGAGCTTGTAGCCATTGCAAAAAGACTGGAGGAGAAGTCTAAATCAATGCAGAAACAACAGAACAGTAAGGTAGGATACTGCCCTCTTGTGACTGGTAGGGTTGCAAGATTTTATTTATAGATAGAGGTATCCTGTCTGATAGGTTATGTGTTACCCGGGTGTGTTATACTTCTTTTATTTAAAAAAAATTGCATTGTGCTATGTTTCCTTCACAAATTTGTAGTTAATTTGTAAGATATAGGATCAACTTCGTTTATTTTACTTTTGCAAATCAGTTAGGTCCAAATGAAATTTCACAATTTTGTCAGAATACGACTAATGTGTTTATTTTGTATTGTAGCTCAAAATGAAAAATGGTGACTTCACTGGAGGTCCGTTATGGATGGTCACATACGAGGGTTGAGGGTTGTTCAATAAGTTAGTGGCCTGAGGCAGGAGATGGCCTATGCACTTTTTATCGCAGTACTGCTTTATTGGTATGTTATGTATTTCAACTTGATTGGTTATTCATCAATCAATTTGAAAGTTTCAAGTAAATACATGCTTTTGTTTCTGTTTTACAGAAACTTGAAACTTGCCAGTTAGTGGTATCTTAGGCCAAAAAAAAAGAACTCTGTCTCTGCTTGCTGAAGGTCAAAACCCAGAAGCGCTATGCATTTTTTATTTAGTAAAAAAGGGCTACGCGGATGCGGAAATAAACCCTAATTTTTTTATTTCATTTTTCGCCCACTTATTTTTTTTTCGCGGCCGTTTATTTAACTTTTTTTTCCGAGGGAAGGAAAAAAGATGGGGAAAAAAATGAAAATCTCTCAAAAACCTTTAAAAAAAAAAGGAATGCTCTAAATTTGGATTTTTAAAAGCTATGCGCGCGGGAAGCTGAGACAGACTATTTTTTCTTTGGCCTTATAGAGTTAATTTTTACATAAAAACTGAAAAAATAGCAAAACTTGACTGTCATGCATTAACCCTTAAAATATATTATTCTAAACGAATTAAACTAGGTGTCAACACTCAAGAAAGCAAAGAGTACTCCTAAAATAGCATGAAAAGAATTAGGCTGCAGATTTCAAAAAACTCATTCAGGAGATACCGTCATGTGAGTGCAAGAAAGTCGTATCTGCTATAACTGCCATTTTTCATAAGTATCCATTGCACTGTATAATGTCCAGTCTTGGGTCATTGGCTCTTAAAGGGGCATTGGACAAGTTCAGCATCATCCCCAAACTTTTCCCCAAACATTTTGAGATTTTTGCATCATTTGAAGTATTAGTGGTAATAATGACAGCATGCAAAGTTTCATTGTCAAATTCAAACCCTATAAATCAAAATATTTAGATATTCTCTTATTTTCAATTATCGTTGTCGACAACGATAAATACCGCACTCTATAGTTGAATTTCTAAAATCGGCCTTTTCGGGAGATCTAATGAAAATTTAAAAATTCTTTTGATTTTTCTGCAATCTATGATGTGGAAGGAATGTTTTACAAACAAATGTGTGGCTCTTTCTCATTGTATAGCAGCAATAAATACGTTTAGAGAATAGCCTCATACCCAAAATTAACAAATCAAATAAAATTCAAATTTTTGACTTTTTTGAAGGTTTTGATCAAAATTTTCCCGATATCTGGTAATTGACTGTTATTTTCTAACATAGGAAGTGTAAATCATCCACAAACAAAATTTCAAAATTTGGTCCAATGCCCCTTTAAAATGGTTCTTCACATGACTGTATCACCTGAAGAACCATGACTGTATCACCTGAAGAACCATCTCATGAGCCGCTGACATATGGGAGACATATTTTGAGGGATTTTTCACTTTCTAGTGACAGGTGTGAAATAAATATAAGTTAAGACAGTCATTACAGTCTACGACTTTCTTGTACTCACATGACGGTACGTACTTGTGGGAATTCTTGGTATCATAATGGTTATTTTTTTATCAATTTTAATGTTTAATTTTAACTTTTAGAAACCTCACTCATGAACTAGCAAGTTTTAGGTTTCTGTAAAATAAAAATGAAAGCAGGTATTTTCCATGGCGGGATACTCACATGTATGAGCAGGGTACCTATGTCCAGCGATCAAGACCCCCTTTTTAAGACCCCTCGGCAGCTCATTGGACTCTCATTTTTAGCATGATCCAGTTTGTCAGACCCCTCCCTTTTTGAGGAAAAATACAATTTTACCCTTGGCACAATGGGTGAAAATTGATCAAAAATTTGACAATTTTTAGCTCAGGAGGCTATTTTTGGCCAAAATGTCAGTTCTCTAGACCCTAGAAAACAGTTTGAAAAGGGTCATTTTTACATAAAATCAGTTCCTCCCAGGGTATTTTCTTGAAACTTTCCAGATATTCATCAAATCAAGTTGAAATACATAACACATTAATGGAATCTGCATAGCGTTTTTTCTTCTACCTCAGGCTTCATGTAGAAATATATTGAGCACCCCTCGTAACTAATTGTAAACAGGCATGAAATATTCTAAATGATAGTGGAGACAAAGCCAGCTATAAGAGCTATGTAAACCAACAATTGAATACTCCAATAGCTCCCTCTTGTAAAATATAAATGCATACAAATCTCTGAAAATGCTAAATCACTAAAAAGCGTTTTCATGTCAATATCCTGATCATATAGTGTCACATTTGACCTTGTAGTTGACTTTTTTTAGACATTATACGAGAATTTTTCTAGTGTAAAGTTGCAGCGGGGAGCTCATGGAGTTGGGGTTTCTTGTACTGGCTGTTTAACCCTTGTTCTCCGAAGAGGAGGTGGGTTTCTCGGCTTCATAAAAATGCAAAAGCAACCTGCCCCAGGCATTTGAGTTATCTCTTTTACATCCTTTGCAGTCATTTTGATGAAAAAACTAGGGGGGTACCACCTAAGGTGGGGTTAGGGTAGGCCGTCAAAGTTGGGGTGTAGGGGGGTTGGTGACGCCTTGGCCGATTTTGATGGTCTAGGTATCATTGGTTAGGAGAGGATCATACCTATCTATTAATAGCAAAACCAAGTTCATTGGGGGTTCCGTTCTTAAATATTAGGGGGGTTGTTAGGGGGATTGCAACCCCCCCCCCCCCTTCGGAGAACGTGTTACAAAAAATAGCTTAGGAGAACAAGTAAGGGTTAAATATAGGAACTAAGTACTATAACAATTATCTAACAATGTCTAAAAAAATCAACTACAAGGTCAAATGTGACACTATGATTCAGAAATTGACACGGAAATGCTATTTTAGTGATGTGAAAGCATTTTCAGAGATTTGTATGCATTTATATGAAGTATAATTAACACAAGGGAACTATTGGAGTTGGGGTTTTCTTACACTGGCATATTCAATTGACTTAAGTTCTAGAGCTTGAAAGTGATATCAACTTGATATCATCATCTGCATCATGCTCTACATAATTACAAATGGGCAATTCCAAAGTAAAATTTGTGACCGAAAAATTGAAAAAAATTCACTTTAAAATGGCTACATAACCTAGGATAAACATTATATCCGCATGTTTGTTGTTGATAATTGTGCTCACTTGTGGGGTCAAGACATGTTTGTGTTAAAATGTGTTTTATAACATTTGGTAACGTACTTGTGACATTTTGATGCAATGTTTTGGTAATGTTTGTGACATCTATTAATTAGAACATGTGCTTATTCATACACGGATAGAAAAACTTTACAATTTCTGTTTGGGACATACCTCTAGAGCATGTACCAAGTAACAAAAGTATGACTGAAAACCCTGCTTATATATTTATGTGCCCAAATAAAAAAGCTGATTTTAAGTTAAAGTCAAAAAAGTGTCATTTTCTATGAAATGAGCCCAATGATGATCTAAAAATGCAAATTTTGTGAATTCTGTATGTGCTGAAACACATTGTCATTGAAGTGAAAGTATTATTTACATTTATTTTGATTTGAATTTTCTTTTCATGCTATGATTAGAAGGTAACTTTGGCTAGGGGCAGACGAACGAGGAGGTCGCATTTAACTACAATAAATTTGCTGTCGTAAGACGTCCGATCCGTAATTATTACAATCGGATCGTGGTCGCATTAAAAAAAATGAACGACGACAATTTCCGTCTTTAAGCTAGATTTATTTTAATAAAGTTGAAAGTAATGCAGAAAAAACAATGTGTGACTGCATCTCCTTGTTGTAAACATAATGCGAACCCTCTCAACCGTAGCGAGCGGCCTTATTTAAATTAAGCTCTGTGGATAAATATTTGATTGACACTTTCATACGACAATCTTGTAATTGATTAGTTCTCGTGTGGCCGAAATGTAATGCAACACGATTGTAATAAATAATTGCAAAAAGTATGTCTGACCACATGTCATAATTAATAGAACAACAATAAAATTATTGTAGTAAATGCGACCTTGTAATTCTTCTGACCGGGGCCTTTGAAATATTTTATATTGAAGGCCAATAGTGACATTGATACTGAGTGACACACACATCCTGGTTATTTATTATTCATAGATATAATAAAATGGATTTCGATATGAACACAAAAAATATGTCATAAATTTGATTGATTGACTTATTAAGTACAAGTTCTTGATTGATTGATAATAGATATGTTAACATATTGATTACAATACCATAATTGTCTTGTCAATTTGTGTGACTTTGCAGAAATGAAAATAAGAATTTGATTACTTGGGCAATAGCATCTTGACCAATAATTGATTACATCCAACATATTTTATCATAGTTTTGATTGGCTGTATTGATAATGACATACGGGTCAATAAGTAGGAGTATAATGCCCCTGCCCTCCCATTCACATGCTCAGCTCATATCCAATACCCAATATATTCAATTCCAAAATGCCAGACTATCAATTTCAGTGAAGATACAATTTGTTAATATTCACTTAGAAGTACCCGGGACTATCATTTAAAATCTGATATAATCCTAGGAAGTGCAGACCAATATGTCAGAATTCTAACCCATAGTATCGCTATTTCAAAAAGCCAATTCCCATTTCAGTCCTAATTCAGTTTGAATCCAATATCACGTATAAAGACAAATAATAAAGCAATGATAATATACAGTCAGACTCAATCAGATTACAATTTGATGATATCCAATTCGAAGTATAGACCAATATTATGTATTTTGGGTATTCTATTGAGGAGGGGGGGGGGGGCAGAATTGCTTTGGTATGTAGTCTGGTGGTAGACTTTTATACTTTTCCCGTAAGAATTTTGTAAAACAACCTCCAAATTTTATGATATATAAGTATGTTATGAGGAATAATTTTTTAACTCAAAATATGTTGGACTTGGATATTCAAATCATAGTCTTCTTGTGACAAAGTTATTCAAGTTTATTGAGGGACTATTATACTATATATTGAAATAATACAGGCGATGCCACTGATGATTACTTGATAAAAACCTGGCAATAATAAGGCAATTCCAACCACCCAGTCACCCCCTTTATTCTATCATCTTTACTACAAAAAAATAAGCAATGGCAATAAAAAGATGAAAAATATAAAATAAAAAAAATAAAATGTTTAATATTGTGGAGATGTTGAAAAACCAAGTAGGCCTGAAGGGGTCATTCTCAGTGGGTCATTCCCCAAATAGGATTTACGTTTTACATAACATGGCCTAATCAGAGAGATATCTCTTTCATCTTTTCTAGGGTTAACATACACACAGTTTTATCAGGAGCGAAAAGTTGATCCTTAAATTCATAAAATTTTGATAGAAAATGTGCACTACTCTGATGTAAATATTTGGAGGTTTTTGATAGAAAATTTGCAATAGTGTTTTGTATATTGAAACCTCACAGTTTTATTTCTTGTGCAGGTAAGGGGGAGGGGGCAACATTGCAAACACAAACCCAACAACACAAAAACAAGACATACCATAAACATTAGAATCAGAATATTGTGTAAAGTTACTTTAAGTTTATATACACTTACATCATTTTTAATCAATTTTTTTACTTTCATATTTTCAAAACTAAAAAAGTTAAACCAAACCAATTGTAAATAATATAATACATAATGACATTGTTTTTCTCTTTAGTAATAAATAAAATAAGACTCCAGGCAGTTCCAAAAGTTTTTTTTTCTTTTTTGACAAATATTGACGAAACACACGTGGAGTGGTCTATTGGAGACGATCACTATTATGGTCACCTCTCCCAAATAACAACACTGACTTATGATATATCGATTTTAGTAATCAATATCAGTTATTTGATTGTATTCTTATGTTAATCATGAAAGATCTATCTATTTATAAGAAGTACAATTTATATATGTACATAGGATAGTTGGAGGCATAGCAAGCTAGGGAAATGCTATAATGAAGTTCCAATCACGTTTGTTGTCAATTTTTGATGGATTTTTGATTCCTAAATGTTTCTGGAATAACAAAATGTTTTGACAGTGGAAATATACTACACCATGGGAGAGATAGAAATCGTTTGTTGTTCTTGTCATATATTTCAGCTTTGAAATTTTCTCAAAAAACAATATCCTTTTGTGTCACCAGTTATAAGCTTCTGTATAGAGAGAGATGTTGAAAGATTGCGGGGCAGATGCAATAGTCTCGTTCTTGTCATTTCTAATTGCTATTTGTACTTTTGTCAGGAGATATTGCCGTTATTTATCAGCCATGTGGAAAATTAATCTTGATGCAATTCCAACTTGACTTGAAAGTCTATTTAACAAATATTGTAGGAGGAATATGATGTGTTACTGTCGAATGGTGGTATTTAAGCTTAACTAGGAACCAGCAGATATATTTTGTTTTGGAGATACTGTTTAGGATTTGCCACCCTGGATATATATGTACATCTTGAACAAATATAATTCTTGGTACAGCAAAAATAAGTTTCTTCTGATCCATGGATAAATAGAGGAAGATAATATATGTCTCAAGAGTGTTTTTACCTTCCAGCTTAACAAACAACTGGCTAAAAAGGCTATTTCAGAGAAATATTGACGCAAATGAAAATGGATGGATGTAATCTTTCTAATTTAAAAAATAAGAGGATTTCCATCGCTAGAAATGTCTTGCAAGTATTGACCATAAAGGAAACGTGACCTTGGACATGCAGTTGAAACTTGACATCTTGTTTTGTATTTGCGAAAACTAATTTAAATGGTGGTCTACAAGCTTTTATTCCAAGCTGAAAGAGATTTTGATTAAGAAAAATTATTTGCAAATATTGTTGTTTCAAGAAGACTTGAAGTGATGGCATTGCATAAATTGATAACGGATGCGTGATTGGAGGTCGTGTTTGGGAATCAAAGATTACATGACAAGATTTCTTGTGACAAATACTTGATGGCACGACTTAATGATGTACACAACATGTTAATATGTGACAGTTCAATCTCTTAATTAGTCTAGCAGTTGTTTTGATGGTTTATCTCTTAGGATAGGTACAATGTCAATCGAGCTTGAAAAAAAAAACACGCAAAAGATGTTGTATCTAGGATAACAAACATGTAATATTGATCTTGAAACCATGTGCTGAAAGCATCAATGATGAGATGATAATGAGGGGCGTAATTTGAGAAGTAACGAATTGTCAATGGAAAAACATTCTTCCGGCAGGACTGAATATTTCATGAGATTTGATGTTTGGAAAAGGCACTTGTAGACTAGAAATAAACATTTAGTTAATAAGCAGACATGTTTGTTTAAAAGACATGTGGAGAAAATGGTTATATAAGAGCTGTAGCGTAGTTTTGATATGCTCCATCATAGGTGTGATTTGTAGTTATATTTGGAGTGGAAAGACTTATTCTCGACCCGGAGTACTGCTTCAATTGTCTTGCTGTTTTGTGTTTAAAGGACTTCTGCGGTTTTGTTTCAGTGAGGTTGTTCTAACAATGGCTAACACAAGTAGTGGTGTTACAAAATTCTTATGGAATACTATATTTAATGACCAACCTTTAAATAACAATGGGAATCGGAATGAGGAAGTGCCAAAAACATCCCTGCAGAAGCAGATACCAGCCACACCCAAATTAAGTCCTCAAGGAGTAACGGGGCAATCGCAGAAAAAGACATCACCTCAAGCTGCCTTTCCGCAGCTTGTTGTTAATCAAAATGCAGTGTCAAAAACAAGCCTGCCGAATTCTGCACCAATAAATAATGGTAAAGATCATAACATGCAGAATTTAACATCGGTTAGGAATTATGCGGATAGCATGCAGAATTTAACATTGGTTAGGAATTATGCGGATTCAAATCCTTTGAAACAAAACAGTATTAATAATAATGATGTTGGTTCTGTAGCAAAACAGAAAAGTGAATCAAATGGTAGCATACTGGCTGGATATCAGTATCAATTTGAAAAATGCAGTACGCGAAGGAAAAGTTTGAGCAATGGGGAAGATGATGGAACTCCTAATAAAGTCAGTGTGGTCAATGGAAATAATGATAGTAGTTCAAATGAACAAAAATCAAGTGATTTACAAGGGAATCTACGTAGAAGAAAGTCAGCTAATAGTGGAGAATTAGTAGGAACGACAAATATGCAGAATGGATCTGTTACACAGACAACAAATGTTAACAAGAAGATTGTTGGTGCTGTACCTTTACCAGGATTAGCTACCCAAAATGCAACATCAAAAGCAAACACACAATCACTTAGTACTCCTTCAACTTCAGTTCAAGGGACGCCACAAGGAGTAAGAAAGCCTCAGATTAGCCAACAGCATAATTTGGTGTTTGGGAGCGCAAATTCAACTCAAGTTGAGAAAAAGAAAGAAAACAGTTCAGCAGTAGAAAGACAAAAAACAGCAACTGAAGGAGTACAAAGAAGTTCTCCTGAGAATAAATCTATTCAGGATAAAGTGCAAGATAAGGTGTTGTCTTTTTTCAACATATCTCCATCCAGCCAGAAGCCCGATGTAAATCAGAAACTGCAATCTTCACAAAAACCACAAGTGTCCCCAAAATTTCAGATAAGTCAGCAGCATAATCTGATGTTTGGACAAACTTCTCAGTTGAAACACGATGGCACCAAGCTAAACCAATCAAGTAGACCATTAGCTGAACAAAACAGTCCAAAACCTCAGTCATCCCAAATCAGTCGCCAACAAAACCTGGTATTTGGACAAACTTCTCAGTTGAAACAAGATGGCACCAAGCAAAACCAATCAAGTAGACCATTGGCTGAACAAAACAGTCCAAAACCTCAATTTCCTCAGTCATCCCAAATCAGTCACCAACAAAACCTGGTATTTGGTCAAACGTCTGGTACTTCTCAGTCAAAGCAAAAAGAAAAAATGCAAGGACAACACCAGTCTGCAGGATTATTACAAGGTGGTGTGCATCATCAGAATTCAAAGCAAAATGAAATGAGTAGGCAACACCCACTACTAAGTGGAGGCAGTAAAGAGGATAATCATCCCACTCAACAAACTCCAAATCATGTTTTTGTTCAAAGAAGATTAAGTGATCAGCATAATCTATCATTTGGTCATAAATCAGAGATTACTCCAGAGTTAGAAAATAAATCTCTGATGAATAACAACACTGAGAGGAATATTGATTATGTTAAAAATGAAGTTAATCAAAGACGTCCTTCTCAACCAACTGCATTGAACGATCCTCTCGGAGCTGCTTCAGTGGGAATAGAGCGAGAAACATCTGTTTTAAACAAAGTTATTCAGCGAGGACAGTCTGGGATGGGCATAACTTCAAATGGGAGAAGACCTCAGACAGCAGAAGATATCGCTCAGAATAGAATCAATAGACAAAGAAATAATGATTTTGTGCAGAGTGGGCTTAATCAAAATCAGCCTCCTTCTGCTTCGAATCATCCTCTTGGAGCTACATCAGTGGGAATACATCCAGAAATGCCTGTTATTAACAAAGATAGTCAACGAGGTCAGTCTGGGATGGGTACAACTTCCAATCTTGGTAGACCTTCTCATTCATCTCTAAATCATGATCAGCAGTCTCCTCTGAATAAAGAAGTCAGACAACATCCCCTGCTAGCAGGAACATCCCAGCAGCATGATAACAGTAGTCAACTGCAGTATGCAAAAAAGAAGAGTGTACAATTTTCACTGGAGTCAACACCAGAGACCATTGTAGCTCATCGCCAATCAGAGCTACAGTCTAGACCTAGTGGAGTTCTGCAATCAGATGGTGCAAGAGAACTTGAAGTAAAATCATTTGGACGAGTTGGAGAAAATTCTCCTCCTGGAATTATGAAATCTTCATCTGGACCTAGTAACTCTGATATAAAACAAATTCATGGATCTGGGGACCCGCATGGGAGTTCGTCCATGGAAACCTCATTTCAGCAACCGTTGGTACAAACAGAAGCCATGCCTGTTCAAAATACTGCAACAACGTCAATACCTGCTGATAATTCATATTCTGCAACAAATCAGCAACGTCCGGAATCTGGACCCAAGTCATCTGATTCTCCTCCAACAATAGAATTTGGCGACTCAACATTTACGATCCCAGGCCCAATAAACTCCTTGTTAAGTATCAGCATGCCATTTAAGCTGTCGCTATTTCAAACAAGCGGCCCACAAGCAACACCACCCATGCCTGCTCCTCGTTCTCATTCTGCGGACAGTGCTGAACACAGAAGAGCGAGCTCTTCAGTCTTACAAGATAACACAAAATGGTTTGGAAGGAGTAACTCTACCCAAGATGATTTCAATGTGCATCTAGAAGAGACACATGCTCCATATAGGATGCAAAGCCCTGGTAAACCTAGAAAGCTTCAGAGGCGAGCAACTGTTTCCGAATTTAATTTACCAACATCAGAACGGAAGAAGGCGGATATAGATGACATATTGCAGTCTCTCCGTAACCAACAGGTATATTTAACAACAGTACTGATATTTCACAAACTAACAAAAACTACACTATCTTTTATAAAAAATAGTGACAAAATATTTTACAAATTTTGCAGAATTTTAGATTTGATATTTCAGGACATTAATCCAATCTATAACTACATAAATAATCTCTCTCTTGACTGAATTACTGATAAAAATTTTCACAAACATTTTGTAAATTTTTCAAGATTTAAGATATCACTGACTTGATTAATTACTTTTGCTAGATTTTAGTTTTTTTATATTATATATATTGTTTACTTCACAAATTTCTAGTAGTGTTTTTTCTTACTCAAGATATTAGATTTATGATGATGTAAGATTTCAAATGTGACATTTTGCTTGATTTGGGTGTTGCATAAGGAACTGATAATCAGCTTTTAGCCCAATCAGATATTTTTGATGGGAGTACTGTCTGAACAATGTATATAGCCCCCTCATAAATACAGTGGCCAGTTGAGTATTTGAATGATTTTAAGTTATTTACTTAATGATAGTCATTTTTTTTTTATTTGTCACAAGTCTTATATTAATCCCCTTGTCATGATAAAGCAAAACAACTATCTAACCATCATATATTTTCTTATTTGGAAGCAATATTATAGTGTAATGTTCACATTTTTTCTGTGATCATAAAACCGTACCTGAAATTGACAATATAATTGTAGTCAAGTGAGGCATTTCTTACTTTAAAGATGGATACATTTACCAACAATTTATACTAATTTTATATAAACAGCCCTTCCTTATAAATAAACTTTTAGCTGTATACTGGCACATATGTACATTTACCGTATGCCCGATAAGTCGGTTTACCGACTTTTAGCACACATATCGGGAACATGATATAACTGTCTACCGGCCTGGGCAGGTACAGAAGACATCAATTAATATTTTAACTCGTTTTTTTTGGGTCATTTGCTTTTATTTACACGATAGAAGTGAGTAATTCCTTCAGATTTCTGTGAATTTGAATGCAATTTTCATCATGATCATGTTGCGTTTTGGAAATATTAGTGTTATTGTGTCTTTTTATGGTAACCATAATAAAATTGCACAGCATAGGAGCTTTGACATTCAGAACTACTCACAAAATCAAAATAATTGGACCCATTTTACTGAAATTTGAAATTAGAACCTCCTAATTTCCAGAGATTTTTCATATGAAACTGAAAACTCAATTTTTAATTAAAGATCAGACCATGCTCCTTTAATCTTAACTGTAGGTTATATAACTGATGAGGAATTTTCTTCAATGATATATACATACCGTACTGACTCTAGTAAAATCCCATCTTCGGGCAATGTACCACCTGTATATTTACAAAAAATTTCAGAAAATTAACGTACACGCGCGTAAAATCCCATTGGTATTCTTTAGGAGTCGTCAAATAATCATTACCAAAATATCCCAATACCATTTATTTGTGGCCATAATTTGCTGAATTACCTGCAAAAGTTATCATAATATCAAAATCTGCATCAAAAAATAACCGCAAACTCATCTTAATTACGATAGAAATGGGTACATTTTATCCAAAATGTCTTATAATTTATCGGAATATCACGGCTGATCGCGGATGAATATACACCTTTTCACTGTTGTCTGTGTTCTAATCGTCAACAGATGGCGATGTTTTTGTTCATATAACGATAAAAATAAATATGAGCATGCGCTATGGACATGCGCAATCGCGATTGTTACTATTACAAAATGGCGAATTCACGATCGAATGTGCAATAGTAATTTCACCATATTAAACCTTGATTGTTACGTTCCTGTAAGTGTTTATTGAAAAAACTCATCGGGATAATTTTAAAGAATATTTACTGAACTGAATCCTGAAATGTGTTATTCAAAACGTTACAACGAATAGCTTGATTTGATCCCTCTAGCTCGGACAATTCACTGGCATTGTTTACCTCGGTAGATCGACCGGTTAGTTCAGTCTCTCTCATGCGTCCTCGCGTAAAGTCCCAGCCCCATACTTTGCTCAAAATTCACGTTCAAAAAAGGTGGGACATTACTCGAGTCAGTACGGTATTTTGATCAGTACCTAAATGCCATGAACTGTTTTTATGACTTCATTTCTTGTCAACACAAACAACGGATGTAAAAATATCCCCATTTACAGCATTTTAGAGATACTGATCAAATATTTACGTACCTGAATCATTTAGGTAATATTAGGTAATAATGCAATAAATTTACATTTTCCTAACAGATATGATCTTGAACTTTATGCCATATAACTTTATGTGACTTAATTTCTTGTCATCCCAGAAAATGGACAATCAGCAGGACCTATCAGGACTTAATGCCCAGGATGCCTCCCAAATGAAACGTGCCTATGCCAAGCAAAGAACCAGAGACTTTGTCGACCATACCAGTAAACTAGTTATCAAGGAACAGGAGATTCAAGCTTTAAAAAGGGAATTAGTGAGGCAACAGTCGGGGGATTCATCAAGGAGGGTAAGTAGATGGGGAACCTATTAGTGATTTTATACAAATACAACATGGTATTGATGGAAGTTGTGAAAATTATTGATCCCCAGGTGTTGGATGCGTGGGACTACTTCCAAACGTGAAGCGGAGGAATGAAGTCACACACACCCAACAATGAGGGATCAGGAATTTTCAGTACTTCCCGAAATAAACCATGTTGTATTTGTTTTACTATACCTCATAAATATTTCACTGAATGTGATTTAAACTTAACCAAATCTCCTAAAAAATTCCATGGTTCTGGGTCATCGTATGACATGATTGCGGATCTGCCATATATGGTGGCATTTCATTAGGTGGGTATGCTAAAAAGGTGGTGTTGTTACATTTTTTCATGGGTTCTCGAACTTA
>JXSR01S024012.1:3489-21027 GCA_000969725.1 Ophiothrix spiculata | reverse complement strand
AGTTACTTGAATTGAAAGAGATCAATAATATTAGCATCATATCAAACAATTGTTTTTTTGACCATTTTGACCATGTAACACATTTTTCACCCACCTCATGAAATGCCACCATATGTCATCATATTAGGGCCAACATTGGGTTAGGCTATACCTGGCCTCCACACAAATTTTTCGCTACCAACTATTTAGATGTGATCTCAAACTGACAAGTGACTCCAAATGAAATAACAACACTGATATTAAATTCCTATTCATACACTCCGCGTGTGCTGCGCGTGTCACCTAACCAATCAGGACGCAAGAATATAAAGTACGCGGAGTGCAGTGGATTTTCACAATGCACTGCGCTTGTTGCGTTCCGGTTTGCGTGGCGGGCGTTTAGTGCGTATGAATGTTTCATTGTTTATGTCGGGTGATTATTTATTTAGTTTAGAGAAGTTATGGATTTTGATAGTCATATTAAAGGCCTTATTTCTTTACACAAAAGATACAATATTATTTATCTGTCGTGTATGAATTAGATTAATAAATTTGCATTCCATAATGCTCGTAAAATGAGACAAAACCAATGCACTTGCGGTAAATTTTGATTGCTATCCAATATGACCGCGCGTGCATTGATTTTGTCTCATTTCACTCACGTATGAAATGCGCATTTATTAACCTATAATCTGTAGACTAAACTCTCAGCTAAGCACAGTGAGAATACAACTTGTTTCAGTAGTCTTGAATCTAAATATGGAATTTTAACTGTCAGATTTTAAGCTAACTTGATCCTGCTTTGCCTCGAAATTTATCAAGACTTGTACATTATGCAAACAAATGTTCTTGAATGACCTTCATCTTAACCTTAAGGTTATCAATAGTACATTGCCTCCTCTTGCTAGACTATTGCCTACAGTCACAATTGGTAAGATAGAACTTTGATTTAGTGGTTGGTTTATCTATATATGTGATGACTCACCCCGAAAAGGGGGACTTTGAGACAGAAAACTTTTCAAGATACGGGTGAAAATAGGTAGAAAAAATAAGGAAAATAATAAGAATTTCCAGCAGATTTTCTGTTGTAAAATTTGATCGCCTTGAACAATTTCGACAAATGAAGAGTTGACTGGCAAAACGGCTTGTATCTATTTTGCACTTTTT
The DNA here is from genome assembly GCA_000969725.1 of Ophiothrix spiculata. Taxonomy (NCBI): domain Eukaryota; kingdom Metazoa; phylum Echinodermata; class Ophiuroidea; order Amphilepidida; family Ophiotrichidae; genus Ophiothrix; species Ophiothrix spiculata. The sequence continues at coordinate 19,881 of JXSR01S024012.1, read as the reverse complement.
GAGAAAAGGGCAAAAAACTGCTAGGACATCAAAATGTGTTGCAATATTCCTGATAATGATTTTAGTAATTCTGTACGAATATGTCTTTAAAAATAAGGTGTAATTTAGATATTTCATCAAATAGTTTCTTATTAATTGACTATTGATTTTTTGCTGAAATTGGATGTAAGCCGTTTTGCAGGGAAACTCATCAAATTTCAATTTAGGAACCACCCATCTTCCAAATTTTTGCAAAATTTCTTTTTCAATTCTTAATTAGGCTATGATGTAGTTTATAAATACCGGTACCAAATTTCAACATCAGGTCATGTTTAATAAAAAAGTTACCATACATGGGTATTATGCCTTTTTATGCCCAAACATGGCCATACAATGTCCATATTTGGGCATAAAAGTAATATTTTCGGGGTTTTAACCCTGTTAGCAAGATTTTTTCAACAAATATTTTCCAGGATGATGCACAAGTTGAAGCTCTGTAAGAATCTATCAAAAACTCATTTTTGAAAAAATGGTCTCTAAGCCGTTTTGCAATTCAGCTCTTCAAATAAGGTGTCATTTTAAAGCTTAGAAAATGTTGTAACAGATGCAATGATAAACTCAAAATTGATATCATCTGCGAAGTCCCCCCCCCCCCTTTCGGTGTGAGTCATCATATTCTTAGTGGACACATGGATTTGTAGACCTTCGCCAAACACACCTGTCGGGAGTTCCCTTTGTGACTTCATGTAGAAAAATTGGCTCAACAGTTATGGACAAATTGACATAAAGTATGTTTTTAGAAAATATGTTGACAAGTTAACTGATTCTTTATATCAGCTAGTTTTTAGTATTGAAGCAAGAGATTCTTTGGACCTAAATAATCTTCTCGAAAAAACTACATTGGGTGAATTATTTGATGCATCCAGTGCATTTTCGCACATTTTTGCACAGATAAATGGAATACAAATTTATAAATCTATTTCTTACATAACAGAAAGACATATTTTTGAAAGACACTTCAAAAGAAATCATGTCTGTGCAATAAATTTACACATCAAAAGAAACTAAATCACAGTGCATGCACATATCAAAATAAAATAAATCATAACCAGACGAAAACACACTTCACTCAGTCTGGAACACAGTACAAGTGTGTACTATTTTCTTACAATTTACTCCACATATATATTTTGATTTTTTTTCCTTATTGGCTAGTTAATACATCAACAGATTGAAGAACATATGTGCCTGTTAACTCTTGTCCATAGCCGTCAACGAACCTCTGAAGCATTTGCAAATGTGTGACAGAGTTTGGCCAGGGTCAGACGAACGACAACATTGCATTTATTACAATAAATTTATTGTCGTAATTAATTACGACATGCGGTCACACGTATTATTTACTACAATAAATACAATGTCGTAATTAATTACGAGATGGGATTAGCACATCATTTTCAGCATGCAGCCTATAGTAATGCAATGTCGTAATTAATTACGAGGTGGGGTCACACAGGGTTTTCACCGCATTACTTTCAACTTTATTACAATAAATCTATCTCAACGACGGAAATTGTCGTCGTTCATTTTTTTCATGCAACGATGACCCAATTGTAATAAATATGGGTCAGACGTATTACGACAGCAAAATTTATTGTAGTAAATGCGACCTCGTCGTTCGTCTGACCCCGGCCATAGTCAAGTTTGTAGGAAGGAAGATTGAAGTAACGACAGTCTAGTTTTAGTTCCAGTGTTTGTTTAAACTTGCATTTTTAGTAAAAATTCAATGTAACCCAAGATAGCAATGTAGATTTTTCAGTGTTCTTAAAGTTTTGATCTAAACGTGACTCCATGCAGGATGGAAATGTCAGTGATTCCTGACATTTAGTGGATTCCCTGTTACATCATTGGACTAATTAACCTAGTTCTGTGAATCTTATCTTGGGCAATTAGGCTAGTCAGAGGTAGTAATTAATCGCCATTTCTACTAATTGGACAGGTTTGTCTTAAGTACTTGGAACATGGGTTCTTGTCATGATGTTAATTTTTACTAAGCTTTTGAACACTGATCATGACATTTTATTAACCAAGCCCAATATGTGATGTTTTTTTAAAGTTCTGAATTTTAGATCTGGACTGAATGTGATTTTTTTTTTATGATTAAATCAGCAAAGAACTCAGATATTTTTAAAATACATTGGTCGAGGATATGCAAATTAAGATAATTAAACATGATTCTCAACCTTAACTTGTTTTGATTGTGGTAATTTTTAGTCAGGGGTAGTAATTAATTGTCATTTCTACTAATTGGACAGGTTTGTCTTAAGTACTTTAAACTTGTGTTCTTGTCATGATGCTAATTTTCACTAAGCTTTTGAACACTCATCATGACATATTTTATTAGCCAACCCCAAAATGTGATATTTTTCAAAGTTATGAATTTTCATAACTGATTTAAATTAATCATAGATCTGGACTGAATGTGATTTTTCTTGATAATTAAATCAGCAAAGAATTCAGATATTTTTCAAATACTTTATTCGAGGATATGCAAATTAAGATAAACCTGATTCTGCAACCTTAACTTGTTTTGATTGTGGTAATTTTTAAAGAAAACATACTCCATTGTCAATGCATGGTGGCTGAATAATGACAAAAATGGACAAACAATTCCAAGAAGTTGAGACTTACGATTTTTTTAAAACATGTTGGTCAAAGACATCTAAATTTAGATTGACATGATTCTACAACCGTAACTTGTTTAGATTGTCGTAATGTTTGGAGGAACCATACTCCATTGCCAGCGGTTGGGAGCCAACTGATGACTGATCAAATTAATTCCAAAAGTATTTTAAGAGAGTTCAGTATTTTACTGTTAAAAGATAAAAAATCAATAGATATTCTAGATTCTTTGGAACTATCTATACCGAGTTAAACTATGCTCGCTACTCATTTGAATGCATTTTGACAGAACATTTATGAAAAAATCAACAATTTGTTGACTTGTTCTATGCAATAAGAATCAACAATTTTGACTTATTATATGTACTTGACATCCACAAAATGATCAAAGCTTCATTGATTTGGGAAATGTTAGAGAAACAAAAATGACATTTGGATGTGTGTACACGGGGATATCAAAAGGACACAATGTTCATAGAAGCTGTATTTGTAAAATAGAATAAAATGTAGTTGATGATTTTATTTAACATAAAAGGACATTGGTGCCATTGAAATTCGAGAATGATCTAAATATGTTTTCCAATAGCACAATACTAAATTTGTTTATTGAGACCCTTGAAGTAATCAAAAGATAATTGCTTTTTGAAAAAGTTTTGAATTTTGTAGAGACTTTCATAGGGTATGATGACAGAGTATTGCTTTAATTCTCAAAGATCTAATCTTTAATGTTATATAATGTCTATTAATGTTATACTATTTCTCTGTGCAGAACGAACGTAGGGAATTCGAATTGGAGGAAATAATCAAGAAAACTACGCGGGAGAAGATGTTGCTGGAACAACATACAGCCAGCCACATCAATGCCATGGTAAGTTACTTTGATTTTAAAATCCCTTCAGTTTTGGACCACTTTTATTACATGTAGTGCTGATGGTCTTATTTGATGAAGGGTCACACCACTATGTACTAAATACCTTCTTAAAGACTTAACATAATACCAACCACAATTTTTCGACTCAAAATGCAACTTGTTGAGTTGTGTGTTTGGAAAAAGTTGATCATATCTTATATCAGTAAAATAAGCAAAAATACATCATGATGGAAACGTTTTCAAGGTACACCTCCAAGTGAAGTACAACTTCAACAAGAAAGCCAGAGTCTCAAAAAACATTTCAAGATTCTACAAAAATAGCATTAGCGAAAAATTTTATCCCAAATAATTAGATGCTAGTCCAAATACAAGAATTAACTTCAGTTTTTTTTTATTGAAAAACTACTTGTTCACATATATCTACAACTCTACATTAGATACAGGGCCTATTTCTGGCCAACTACAAACATTCTGCTCAATGCATCTTCTGGAAGGAAAGTTTATTTAGTGGTGTGGCGTCTGAAATCTATGTTACGGAAGGAAACTAGAGAAGTATGGAACTTGATATTTATCTAGCAGGAGTTATCATTCTCTTGTTTAAAAAGATGTCTCTCCATCTAGCGCATGCAGTTAAATGTTACGTCAACTGACTAAGGTAACATTTAGGAAATCTAAAAATCTCAATTTTTCTGAATCAGCATACTATAAAGAATCAAACACTCCTCTGGCATTTAATGTTGACAATTTTAAGCATGAAAATCCTCAGGAATTTGCAGAAATTGCTTGTCAAAATTGGCAACAATTGTTGCAAATAAGCTTAATTTGAATCATTTTTGAAGCAGTTTCTTGCAAGATTTATTAATCTCATTCTCATGCCTGTACTTTTGCTAGCACCTTAATTAATCAAACTAAAATGAACTAAAATATGAATCAACTCTGAAAATATAAAGTGCTTTAAAGGACTCGTATTTTACCAGATTTGTTTACACTCTCAATGACAGATAAAGCTTTAAAAACTAGTGTGTATTCGTGGAAATAATTTAATTCTACGAAGGTTACCTGCTGTCAAATGCGAGGCCGGCTGTCTATTTAATGATGTTTAATGCCATATATGATTACATTTTGTCAGTATAAATCACATAATTTGTGATGATAATTAGTCAATCTAATTGTATTTTGTTGAAATCTATGTCAGCTGGTGCAGTAGTTGTGTTTGTAGTAATTGTTTTATTGCTTAACATGATCAAAACATCAGATACAGTTGTTTATTCAGGCTCTCATGTGAAGGGGATTTTCTTTGTTTTTTTTAATACTGTTAATTAGCAGTCTTTAGGCTATTTGCCAGGTTTTGTCTTGATTAAAGGTCCTATGTTACAAAAAATAAATAAATAAATTGAGATGGTGGCACTATTAACAGTCAAAACTTATGCCAAGTAATGAAATATGTATCATATCATATTCCCCTAATTTATTTATTCAAATCAAAATAGGTTAATAATTTCAGTAGATGTTACTCTAACAGTATTTAGAATTGTTCACATATTTTGCGAACAATGTTTTACGAACTGACCAAATCATTTCCGGGATAGCATCTCGTCCAAATCATTGGCGGGATAGCATCTCGTGGTTGCTTGTACGAGTGTAAGTGGATTTGAGACACCCCTGGTTTGTGAATCTGGCTTTTCGCCCTCTGCTTCTAAGGAGTACACAAGTTTACAAAGTATTTAGGGTATGGTATGAATATTCTAAAAAAAAAATCTGCATGTTTGGAAAAAATGCCTTGATTGGCTTACATTGCAAAATTAAATACTATTCATACACTCCGCGTGTCGCATAGCCAATCAGAACGCAAGAATATAAAGTATGCGGAGTACATTTAAATCTCACAATGCACTGTGCTTGTTGCGTTTTGGTTTGCGTGGTTGGCGTTTAGTGCATATAAATGTTTCATTTGGTTTTGTTGGGTGATGATTTATTTTAATATTTTAGAGAAGACTTGGACTTTGATGGTCCAAATAAAGGCCTGATTTCTTTCACAAAAACTGCAATATTATTTTTCTGTCATGTACGAATTAGATTAATAAATTTGCATTCCATTATGCTCATAAAATGAGACAAAATTAATGCACTTACGGTAATTTTGATTGCTGTCCAATGCGCTTGGCCCCTATGGGCCTTGTAAATTGGACGCGTCAAAATTGACCGCCTGTGCATTGATTTTGTCTCATTTCACAATGCGCACTTATTAACCTATAATTATATACCGATTGGCATAATTTGAGCCAGTCAATAGTAAGTTACTATTGCCTTCTAAAAACAAAATTGGTATATAAAACAAATATTGACTACTCTTTCATTCTGGCAAATCTTGAGGCTATCATACTATTTCCCTTACCTTCAGTCTCGGGAAATAGTATATAGTCTTAAGATCACTTCGGGGCAATAGTCATTACTATTTCCCTCATGAGCAGTCAATATTTGTATGCCAGTTCATATGTATTATTGCAATATTAGATACTACTGGTTCAATGAACTTTTGAAAAATATATATATATCGCCACATAAAAAAAATCAATTGTTTCTCATCCGAAGGTTTCTCAAAATGTAAGGAGGGAGGGAGGTTGGTGTTTTTTTTTAATTTTTGGTTTTAAGGTTGAAGAGAGCCTGGGCGATCCAGGTTTACCCATGGTAGATGTTGATTGCACAGATGTTGGTTGCTGTCTTTTAACTCTATGTGATATGAACAGATGTTGGTTTGATACCAGTTTCAACGTTAAAAACATCAACAACTTAAAAAATCCTTTACAAAGGAAAGTGGGTTCTTGATATTTGAATGATTTAGGTCAATTTTTAACACCTTTTTAGCATTTTTACTTTTAAAAAAAGTGAGGAGGCACCAAAAAGTGACGGTGGGGACGAGAAACAACTTGTTTTTTTCATGCGGCCTATTCATTTGCTGTTATGTAAAGTGGGATATAAAATGAAATTCATATGTCATCAGAACTAAAATGAAATACAAAATGTCAAAAATGATAGTTCATATAGTTTCTATAGTCTCTGATAAAAATAGAAATATGATTTCTTTTTTGATAATGATTGATTTGACAAGCACTTACTGATTTGAACATTTACAGCTAAATGACATAAAATGAATCACTTTGGCTTAGGCTTACCTAAGTTTATACACAAGGGATATTATTGCTAGATTTCAGTATCATATGAATCAGGCTCATTCATTATATATGGCCTTGTATTGGAAACAGATGGTGATTACGTAACCTAAAAACAAATGTGCTGCAGTATTAGCTAGGCTTGCCAAGCTCAGTGCTAATGGCTGTATAGCATAGTCTGATTTATAGGAACTTTTTTTTCTTGGGATACTACCCACGATGTAAATCCACCATCACATAAGTATTTCCACTGGACTAGCTGTAAAGTCAAAAATTTTGCATAGCACACTGATTAAGCTTACCGCTGATCACACTTCAGTTGTATGTTCTGACTTATTGCAGGGGATGCATACATTATTATATTATTTGTCACCAAATTTGGACAGATGTTACTGCAATGACTCTTTTTGATGGTCCTTACCCTGTGGCGTGTCCAGGGGGTGGCTTTGGGGACTGAAGCCCCTCGCAGAGTTGCAAAAATTGTGTAAAATCAGCCTAATTTTGATGAGTTTTGACACTTAGCCCCCCGCACAAGCAAAAAACCTGGACACGCCAGTGTTACCCGGGTCCTAACTTTAAAAAAAATTGTTGATATTTTAGCACAAAGCCTCATAATTGCCCACAAAAATATTGACCAAAAAAAAATGGGCAAGTTATTCTAATTCTCGTTTCCAAACTTTCTTTTTTTTTTTAAATATTATCTTTTATTTAGGTTCCAAGAAATAGTTAATATATAAACTTATTATTTGTTTTATTCAATGTTTTGACAAATAATGGTGTAAGTATATCATGCAAGTGCCTTAGTTCATAGCCTAAGATGTTTAGTTTCCCCTTTTACAATATTTTTGAATGACATTTTGCCTTGTGGATGATGTTGTGTATGATCAAATTATCCCAATACCAAAAATTGATATTGTATGGTCTAAAAGAAATTTCTACTCTTGTGCTATGAAAAAACAGTATTGATTGCAATTAATGGAAGAGCATTTTAATTTATATTGATAAATTTGTCCGCTGATTCAGAGCTCAGGGTTAAATCATTTAAGTCAATTAGTTACATGTGCACATTTGGTGATTTGGCTTGGCACCATTCACACACACACATATAGGAATATACATCATACATAGGACGAGCAAGGAATTGCGTATTTTTGATTATGATCAAGGAGGATTGAGGGATATATATGTCACATCGTGTTTTGTTTTCATAAATCATATTAATCAGTTGGATTTACTTCAATCTACCATTTCATGTTTTGACTTTCGTTTTGACTGAAGTTTGTAATGACTGTTTCTGACTATCACTGAGTGGAAATTAGTTTTGTGAATATTTGAATTGTTATTTTTGAACATGCTTGATATAATTTTATTTTACTCAAAATAAAGGACATGATTCGTATGGATTTTTGCACTTGTTATTCATTATTATTAAGTAGATGAGACCTATTCTACAGGATGAAGAAATGGAGTCATATTTCTGTTCTCTAGTAGGCCACCTTTGGAATTTAGACCATGAAGCTTAGTATTGTCATTGTAGTATATATAGTGTCACAGTGATATATAGTTGGAATAAACTATACAATTTGATGTGAAATATGCCTAACTGACTTTTGACTTTTAACTCGCTTCATAAAATTATTCAATGTATAAGAATAATTTATGTACAAGCATAAATGCAAACACCTGGTCATTGAAAGTGGATGGTTGTAAAAAATTGTGCGGATCTTCACACCAAGTTCACATGGTTCTAACATTTACAGACAGACGAGTACCGATTGCAAAATGATGAAGTCTATTTTTAATCTGTTTTACCAGAATAAGGTGAATAGACAGAGAGGCCCTGACAGTGTTAACCACAATGGTGGTGTTGATGGAGTCGTTCAAAGTCGACCTCTTTTAGATGTCGCAAGCTCAGCTGGACTTTATGATAGGAGTAATATTGGTAGTGACAGTAAAAGCGGCCAGACTGGGCTAGAGACTAACCTATCGGAATATAACAAAAACCATGACGTCTTTGAGGTGAACGATTATGAAATTATTGATGTGGAGCCTGTTAATTTGCTTCATGCTAGATGTCAAACAAAGGGCAATGTCAAAGGTCAAAGTGAAAGTGAGGTCATAGGTGAAGATGTCAAAGGTCATTGTGAGATTGATGATGGGACTGTAGTGTCCACTCCGAGTGATGGGGATAGCATTTCGTCAGAATCTAATTTGAGTGAGAGCACTGTTTCTCGCATGACGGTGGACGAGACGGAAGATGGGTCAAGTTACAGTGGAAGTGAGAAGAGGGACAGTATCAGTGGGCAGAGTAAAGTGTTAGATTCCATTACGGAAATTAGCACATTGAAACATGAAATCACCTCTTCTAAATGGACGCAGTCTGATAATAACACGGAAAGTGCTGCCGACAATAAGGAAAATACTACTGATGAAAATAAAGGTACAACAGATGTATTTGTTCCCAGTGAAAATTCTGCGGACAAGATGAAGTTTACAAGTATGTCTGGTAGTCAAGGTTGCCAGATGGATGACCAAGGTTGCCATGTTAAGTGTGATGTTAGTCTTAGTGATTGTCTGGAAGAGATGTGCCAGGTTTTAAGTATTGATACAAACTCTGTTCAATCTAAGCAATGTAATGATGCAAATATAACTGATCCTGATTGGAACAAGTTTGTCAAACTGAAAACTGATGGAAAAACGGATAGCAAAACTGATAGCAAACCTGATAACAAAACCGATGGCAAAACTGATAGCAAAACTGATGTCAAAACTGATAGCAATACCAATGCCAAAACCGAATTAGATGGCAAAACTAATAAAACCTTTTCTAACGTGGACTTGGATAATAAAACAGATAAGGTTGCCAAAGACAGTTGCTATTTTGAGTTTGACATGAAATCAGAGAAGGTGGAAAATATAGGTCAGAAGTCAACCAGTGAGGCTACTGTTAGGGAGAATGATGGAATATTGAAGATGCAAAAACAGACTAGTAATGAAATACATATGCAATGGGGTAAAATTCATCAAACATTATTGGCTTCCAAGAAAAGAGAAAACAACGATGTTGGTGTGGATAAAACCATGTTGAAAAAGAGGAAAACTGTACGTTTTGAGCCTGAGACTGCTGTGCACTCATTTGATGCTAATGAAGAACTCACATTGGTTATGGTAGAAAATAACAACCAATTAGTATCTGAGCAAATGAGAAATAGTGAACCAACCGAGTCAATCTGTGCTGACATTGATGATGATACAACCACCAGTGATTTTAAACCTTTAAAGACAGCACATTTTGAAAAAGGTCAAGATAAAGTAGAGGTGGTACATACTGGACAAGTTGTTATACAAGAAAACAAGATATTTGAAGATGAATCTGAGAAAATTGGGGTTCAGGATGATCTTGTACCAACAAGATGTCTATTGGATGCAGATGAAATGTTTCTGTCTAAAAAAAGAATGGACAGATTTGATCATGGTATTGATAGGAATCCAGACCAAGTTACTGATTATGATCCAGTCATTGAAACCGATCAAGTTATTGATAGCAATCAAGTTATTGATAATAATCAGGTTATTGAAAATGACCAATTAATTAATAACAATCAAAATGATCAATTTATTGATAACAATCAAAATGATCAATTTATTGAAAACAACGAAGCAGTCAATAGCAGTCAAATTATTGATAACAATCAGGTTATTGATAGTGATCAAGTTACTGATAGTAATCAACTTATTGATATCAATCAAGCTACTGATAGTAATGAAGTTACTGATCAAGTTATTGTTAGAAATCAAGTTACTGATCATGAAGTTACTACTGAAAATAAACAAGTTATTGATGTTGAATCAGGAAATATTTCATCAGTAAGCAATGAAGGTGAAACAGGAACAGCTAATGAAGCCACATCAGACAAAATCTCACAAGAAACACAATCGGTACATAATGTGTGTTCTGAGCAAGTTATTCAATCGCCAGACATTGGCCCTTCAGAAGATAAAGACATTGATAATGAACCTGATGTGGAAGCTGTTGGCGATGTTGATATTGATGCAACCTCAGGTGATTCTAAACCTTCAAAGACAGTACATTTTAAACAGGATCAAGATGAGTTTGATTATCTTGAGATGCTATGCAATGATGATGACTTGGATGAAAGCGATTACTATGATTTGGATGTTCTGCTGCCAAAGATATCCTCATCTGAGGCGGTCCCTGGTAGCAAATCGAGTCAATTTGTCGATCATGAAGCTGTTGTTGATGCGGTGTTGGATAGTGAAATCAGTTTGAAAACTGATGATGAATGTGATGCGGTACCTCTGCCATCGCATAATATAGTGAAGGTTCCTACTACATCTGAGTCTAAATCAACCATGGAAATGATAGTGAACTTTGAGAATGATATCAAGCAACCTGATGTGATCAGACTTACTGATCATAAATCATTTCTTGAAGATATGATGGATAATGAAAATGCATTGAAAACAATTAGTTACATTAATCAAGATCTCCCTCCACAGAAGAAGTCTTCATTGGGTTCAAAAAAGGTAAAGACTGTCCGTTTTGCACTCGACCTTGAACATTCTGATCAGATAAGACCTAGTGATTCAATAGTTCATACTGAAAGTGTTAGCAAAATATCTCAAACTGAAGCGTATGAATCAGGTGAAGAAAGTTGTCCTGATCATTCTGAAATAGGTAGCCGTGTCAAAAATAAACAAGGAATTTCCCATGTTGAAGACAAAGATACAAATGCAGTCCATGCCGGTTGGAATGTTTTCCAGAATAATATTGGAATTCCACAGATGGTAAAAACTTCTGAGAATTTGAAATGTGTGCATTTTGAGGACGATGGGACGGATGAGGATAGTAGCGATTATATGGAATTACAGAGGACTTGTCATGAAGAACATGTTTATCTTATCACGGCTGAGGATAAATGTCAGGAAGATGCCCGTCACAAGGTAAATTTTATTTTTATGTTGTTAGTTTCAGTATTGTTGGTTTTATATGTTAGTATACTTTTACTTTATAAATGTACTTAAATGGTTGCTTTTTGAAGAATAGTTTATTTCATGTGTTATTACTTTTTTGTTTTGTAACAGCAGGGCCATAACCAGGGGAGAGGTGAAAGGAAGCCATCACACTTTTTGTGTAAAGATCCCTTTTCCATCCTGCAAAAATCTCACAAAACCTCTTAAAAAAACCATTTCCAAACCCAGCTTTTTACTTGTTACATAGCAATGGTTGGGATTTGTTATTGGAAATTTGTAAAAACATGAAAAAATATCTTTCACTGATAAATGTATATCTTAACTTCAGATGTTACCCAAAATGTCATGTAGTTTGTTCATCCAATGAATTTTTATTTGTGAGTGGCTGGTATGTAAACATGTACCCTCAAATAAAGAGAATTATATGTATTATTCATTATACCAGGTGTCCCAAAAAATGGTTACATGTAGAAAAATGATCGTTTGCAAAAAGTAAAGTAGTTGGAGAATTCATATTAAGCATGACTTATGATACATACCTCCTCTAGATGTATGCAAAATTTTAATATCACGGCATTATTATTTTTTGAGTTATCAACAAAGATAGACACCTATGTCAGAATCGCATTATTTCAAAATTCGACAAAAATCGGAAGCATGTTCGTTTGATGTAATTTTAATCCTCGTTCAACCCCATGTGAACTTGAAATTGACAGACCCAAACTTAGGTTGTTGCATACCATAGTAAAGGGTAGGTTTTTTTCTTCCCATTGATACCAAAATCATAAAAATTCGACAAGACGTTACGTAATTATTACGTCTTAAATTACTACAGGTCTGAAAATTATGTCGAAATCTGATTTAGGGCAAAAATGGCCGCGATTCAAAATTTTGCTATTTCTGTTATTTCTAAATGTCGATCGGACTTAATAAAGAAAATTATAATTTAAACATGTCCTGTAAGTTTAAGATTATTTTTTCAAAATTTACACACAAGTTTGCAGTTTAAACAGTTAAAGAATTAATGTTACCCATGAAAATTTGATTGTGCTTTATGCGTATTCATCAACTTTCGCGCCACTATTTGATTGACAGGTTCAATATAAACAACTCATTCTGGAATGAATGGAATGCAGGAATCCCTTATTTGCATAATATATATACTAAAAGAGAGTTCAATTATTATTCATTGAAAATTGTATCAAATTTGGTTTAATAAAGTCTGATCATGATCATTTAGAAAAAATGCACATTAAAATATCACAAAACGTACATGCTTATTATTTTATTGAATTTTGAACATTTGCGTTTCTGACATAGGTATCTACCTTTGGCAATAACTCAAACATTAATAATGCTGTGATATCAAAATTTTACGGATATCTAGAAGAGAGTTGTAATATACTTTGTGCAAAGTTTCGTTTCCCTAACTACTATAGTTTCAGCACAAGGTCATTTTTCTACATGTAACCATTTTCTGGGACACCTGGTATATATCAGGTAATGTTCAAGTAATGAAAGCAGTTTGAATACTGCAAATAAATATCCTGGTTTTGCACATAATGCAAAATGCATGTGCTATTTGTTCACCAAGTACAGATTTAACACATTGTAACTAGCACCAAGTTTATGTCTGAAAAATATCTGAAGGTGTAATAATTCTGCCCTTTTCATAACAACAATCCATAATCGATTCCCCTTTTCATTTCCTAGAATATAACCCAAAGTAGCCCTATTTTGCAACATCGTTTTCTTCATTAATTGTGAAACATCAAAACATCAACTTATGTGATAGTGATGTATATGTTATTCAAGTGCCAGAGGGGAAACAGGTTTAAGGTGTTGTAAAAGGTTTAAAGACAAAAACGTACGTAAGGTGTGACATTTTTTGTGATCGATAAAACTGCTGGCTACCGGTCAGTGCTATGGCCTTGAAAGTCTCGTATTGACCAGCAGCTTATGTTTTGTGGGGTTTTATTTAGTGATTGTTTCTGATGCAGAGTATCTTTATTAATCTGAGCTAAACAAGTAAATTTGAAGGAAATGAGGCTCACAGGACTACTTTCCATTCATTTTATAAACTGGATTTTGTTCTTTAAAGCTGAACATTTATTCATCATGTTTGATTCATCTTGGTATAATCTCTGACACAAGAGAAAACTTATAGAAGTAGCTAGAAATTACTTTTTTGTTAAAATTATGATATCTTTTAAAACCGGTATTAAGTACTTTTATTAGAAGTTTAAAGGTTTTTGAATTTGGAATGTAATGTCCCAAGGTTATTAAGATCAGTCCGTTTAGGACAAATAAAAAATCACCTTGTTTAGGCTTTCGCCAAGGAAACCCAACTTGGTACTTAGTACCAAGTAAGCTGAAAGAAGCTTATCTTTAACAGGGCTCCAAGATGTTTTTTTTTAAATTTCAGTTTTGAATGCAGGAGGAAGACCGGAGCACCCGGAGAAAAACCTGCGGAAGCGAGCATGGACTGAAAACCAAATGCACATAAAGCGCCGGGCGCGGGACTCGAACCCAGGACCTCATTGGTGCAAGGCGAGGTAACTACCGCTGCGCCAACCCGCTAAAAGAAAAATTTTTGACAATCAAATTTTGTAGAATGTTTGAAATATGGATCTTACTTTTCAGAGAACTTGATTTCACGTTTATAATCCCTCTTGTAGACTCCTATCACTATCGCTAACCTTCCTAATTCCAAAGTGCATAATTAGACCAATGCAGTGATGTACATTTTCACTGAAAATTGTGCCAAACACTGAATGTTACCAAACTTGAAAGGTTTAAGTAAGAGTTTGTTAGTAAATACAAAGCTTTAAGATTGATAGTTGCATTAGATCATTTGACTTTCAGTAAAGTTTTAAAGACCTTTTCTTTATTCTTTGAGAATACACATACTACTTTTATCAGAGACTTTTAAGTGTCTCGATATTGTTTACTGTTGAATGTTGGATTACTTTGGCTGTTTGAGGCACATTGATAGATGTGCCATCAATGTTCTGTTTTTTTTTCAATTTGAGCAATATATTCAACTTGAGAGTATTTGACTGAGTCTGAAGTGTGGGGCCTTACTTGTCTCATTTATATTACCCTTATTTGCAAGGTAGAGCATATTTTATAATGCTATATGAACACATATTCATTAAAAACTTCATTTTTATTGTTGAAGGGTGAAAAAAATAGGCTGATAGCCAAGGATAACAAAAGAAAGCCTCAAATTAAGGTTTTTTTTCACGAGGGCCCAAAATCATTCTTTGTTCAATGTTGAATACAGGAGGAAGATTGTAGAACCCAGAGAAAAGCCTATGGAAGTAAATATAGACTGAAAACCATGTGCACATGCAACACCGAGTCCAGGAATCAAACGTGGGACTCATTGGTTCAAGACTATATTTATAAGTCTAGCAACCTGATCAGCAACTTGAAGAAAGGAAATGAAATAAAATATACTGCGGGTATTAGCTTTTCTTCAGTATACTAATATAACATTCAACTCAGAATTTACATTGGCCTATGTAAGTTTTTGTTTTTTAATAAAACTTAGCATCAATAATAATTGGGATTTATTTGAATTATATCATCCGACCAAATATAACATTCAACTCAAATATACATTTAAAAGTTAAGGATTTGTTTGCAAAGCTAAATAGCAAGATAGAGATATAAAATTGAATCATCGCTTCAAATATGCCTTTAAAGTTTTGTACTATTTTGCATTGCATATAAGAAGACATTCAACCCAAGTTTATGTACTCTGTAAAGATTTTCATGAAGGTACAGACTTGACAAGAAATGTCACCCCAGTGAAACATGATTTACAAGTCCTTAGTGTTATTCTGGCTCCCTGCACAATGCGCTTGAAATGAAGAAGAAAAACAGGATTCATATAGTTTAGAGGACTTGGAAAAGGTTTAATTTAACCTCTGTTAGCAAGTGACACATCACTAGACATCCAAAGGGGGAGGGGGGGGGGAGTTAGGAAGGTTAGGGTTGAGCAAGTTAATTTTGTGTTTTTTACACTGTCTTCAAGTAAAAGGGTTTGTAAATAAATCATTCAAAAGGGTTTACATTTTACTATTTTTAGTCATATACAATTTTTTGAATGATTTTGAGGTAAAACTAAAACCACTAATGTTTGTGGCAAATTTCAGCTTAGAAATGATACAATTTTGCAACATTCACGAAACTCACAAAGATGTTTGGGTAAATTTTAAGCTTAGTAAATTTGCTAACTTTATACTAAATGCTTTTTTAAAAATAATGAAATAGTACAAAGCATGCAAAATAATTGACATTTTACATTAAAATGAATTAAGTGTGAAATTTGCATCTTGTTCTGAGTCAAGGATTTTTGTTTTTATTTTCTTGCTGTCAGCGGTCCAGATTTTTTTTTTTTTTGCTTAAAAAGTTAGAGACAAGACGACGGCAAGTAACAGGTGCAGCTTATTAAATGTCATCAATTCTGAGTGCAAAATAGGTTCAAGTCATGACTAGTACAGAATTATAGACAAATTTGAAAGGCTGAAATACTCTGATTATTTTTTTCATGAAAATAATTAACACAAAATCATTTGTTCAAATTTTTTTATGTTTTTCTTTCAGCATTTTGTTCAGAATGTAATTCCCTTTATTTAATTGAATCATTTGTCTCAAGGGCTTGTATATTTCTATTTAGGCACGTGT
>JXSR01S024011.1:14900-30047 GCA_000969725.1 Ophiothrix spiculata | reverse complement strand
AATCGGACCGGGAAGCGGGGGGTCCCGGGTTCGAATCCAGGGGGGAACCCGTGATTTTTGACTTGCAAATTTCCGAGGAGATAGTTTTTAAACGAAGTGGTCAAAAGTGTTAGGGTTAGGGTCAAAACCCTAAACGCTATGCTTTTTTTGTTTTGATTTTTTTTTAGTAAAAAAGGGCTACGCAGATGCGGAAATACCCCCTAATTTTTTTTAAAATTGCATTTATGTGGCCACTATTTTTTTTTCGCGGCCGCTTCGCGGACGTTTATTTCATTTTTTTTTCCAGTAGTAGGAAAAAAAGATTCATAAAACTGAAAATCTCTCAAAAACTTTAAAAAAAATAATTGCGCTAAATTTGGATTTTTAAAAGCTATGCGCGCAGGAAGCTGAGACAGACTATTTTTTTTCTTTGGCCTAACTGCTTTGTCAACCCAAGTGATACTGGGGAGCTGTTTTGGGAAACATTAGCAATGAACAATCTTGGCCAAAAATACTTGGGACACTTTATGACCATGAAATAGTTATGAGTGCTATGGAGTGTGGGGTCAAAGTTTTTGAGGATGCAGTTTCCCTCCCTCCCTGTCCCAGGACCTCCCTCCCCCACCATCCAATGTTGCGATGAACACATGCACACACCACATTCATAGAGACTTATTGCTTTACAACATTGTGCAGGGGAGCGGGGAGGTTAAGTGTCCCGACTATTTTGGCCAAGATTGTAAGTGTAGCTAGGGCATTTGCAATGGCCATGTAGTCACTCCAGGTAAAGCTAAATTATTAGCATGATTGTTTTCTGATGGAAGCATAATAATACTAGGCAGCAGCACTTTGATTTTGATGAAAAGGCACTATATTAATGCTGGTCATAATTATTCTATATAGAATTGAAGAATTACCTTAAAAAGTTGGGGGCTCATTACCAAATGTGAAATTGTTCACTGCTGTATAGAGAACAAAATTATGCAACATTATGAATCTAAATTGAATAAGTATACAGCAACTTTCTTTTGTGACAAAGTTTGAATCACAGTTTCATCTGGTTGGCTTCATTCCCTGGAATCTTGATTTCTTATCTCAAGAACCCAATTAAAGTTACAGGAAGGATGTATCCAGCCTATGAGATCCAAGAAGATAGTTCTGATATCGCCATTATACCGCTCCCGTAGGAATTAGATTAATAAATTTGCATTCCATTACGCACGTAGAATGAGACAAAATCAATGCACTTTAGGGTAGATTTGGATTGCTTTTCAATGCACTTGGCCCCTACGGGCCTCGTGAATTGGACGCATCAAAATTGACTGTGCGTGCATTGATTTTGTCTCCTTTCACTCGCGACATGAAGTGCGGAATTTAATAACCTATATTCATACACTCTGAGTGTCACCTAACCAATCAGAACACAAGAATACAAAGTACAAGGAGTGCAGTGGAAATTAACAATGCACTGAACTTGCTGCGTTCCAGTTTGCATTGCGGGCATTTAGTGCGTCTGGATGTTTCATTGTTTTTGTCGGGTGATGCTTTATTTAGTTTAGAAAAGTTTTGGACTTTGATGGTCATATAAAGGCCTTATTTCTTTTCACAAATGATACAGTATTATTTTTCTGTCGTGTATGAATTAGATTAATTAAATTCGCATTCCATTTTGCTCGTAAAATGGGACTTGCAGCAAATTTTGTTTGCTGTTCAATGTACTGGGCCCCTACGGACCTCATGAATTGGATGCATCAAAATTGACTGTGTGTGTAAAAATTAATGTCACTCACCTCCAGAACCCATCTGAAGTTAAAGGACGGATGCATCCAGCCTATAAGATCCAGCAGGATTTCTATGGTCTTGATATCACCATCGTATCGATCTCTCAAATCTATATACTGCACCTGTTGGTAAAAGGAAAGATGGTTTCAGGCTATCATGTTGTTTTGTCATGTGCAGCTGAGTAATGTATCAGCCATTAAGTTGTTTGGTATACAAATAATAACCCACTATGATGGTTGAAATATTATTGAGAAAGATGTACCGGTCCATATCATAAGCTGATATAGTGAATGGAATGGAATGAGACAATTGATATTTGTTTATATCAATCATACATAAATTCTCTAACATCAAATTACAGCTAACTAAACAAATCATTGAGTGTGACTTGACGTATTCTTATATAGAGATGTAGCATAGTGACAGTTCTTATCATACACAGCCATGGTAATAGTATACAAATATTAACTGACTATGAGTGTAATGGTAGAAATATCATCACTAAGTGAAATGGAACAATACATCTTTCACTGAGTGAAGATATTTCTACCATCACACAAATTTAAGGCAGTTAATATTTGTTTTATAAATTTTTGAACCTCAAAATGTTGATAACTTTAGTATCATCCAAAAGTAGTTTAGTTGCCCTTATAAAAAAAAATGGGGCAATCTACACGGGAATGCAAATCCAGATGAATGCGCATATCCGTAAGCCACTTTGCAGTAGATTTTGGCTACAATCTAGATCTGCTGTACAGTACTCTGCATACAATGTGTATGTCTAGGAGGTCTACGGAGATGTGAATCTCAGATGTGGATCTTGGAGATGCGCATGCATCTGGATCTACACTCTGTGTAGCAGTGCTCCCGCTAAGGCCGTATGTCATGAAATTGGGGCAGAAGATCAAAAAATTGGAAAGAAGATTAAAAAATTGGTGCAAGGGGTTCCCAAATCAAAACGTCAAAAATAGTGTTTTGGTTATACATAACGTTCACTTATTTCAGTTTTATTCAGATTATATTCAACTTACTCTCAATTTCTAGGTGATCTTTCCGAAATTGGCAATGGCGAGATGTATTTTTTTCTTTGATGTCGTTTTGGCGCAAACTCAAAATCCTTAGCAGGAACACTGCTGTGTAGATTGGCCCAATGAGTCTGCGACTTGGAACATGCATATTTTAGTGCAGCACAGTGATAGTTTCTACCATCACATGGATGGGGTGATGGTAAAAACTATATAATAATAAACCATCATATGGCAATAAGCCAATGAACTGCATAGAATTTAAGAATAAGAGAGATTAGTTGAGACTGCAAATCAGCAGGTTGTGGCATGGGTTTTAGCCCTGACTACAACATTACCTTGACAGCTACTGTGTCTCCTTCATGGGTAACAGCTTTATGTACTTGTGCCAAGCTGGCAGCAGCGATTGGTCGACGATCAAACTCGGCAAATATTTTATCAGGAGTAGTGTGGAAATCTTCTTGGAACAGCCTATCTAACTGTAAAAATATTGAAAGTTCAAAATGTTAGACATATCATACCATAGTACTACTACTAAGGATGTTTATAACACATCATTTACAAAGCATTTACAAAGCATTCAAGGTGCTTGACAGCTAATAAGCATGGAAGAGAGGTGCAATTAGATAGGACAAAGTTTGACATAAAGAAAACTTGTAAACCAAACAGGTATACCAAAACTATAATAGAATTTTATATAGATGAATAACAATTAACATTGGTCATAAACACTGAAAGTGAGACCTGCCCAACAATTGTCCTTATCTGATACAATTAAATGTAGAGCAAAGCAGTCTTTCAGCTAAACTAACCTCTACCTGCAGAATTTATACATCTCAAAGATTGGCTGGTGTGCACACTAGATCAGGTAATATGTGATGAATGAATCTAACCCTTGACCAAACTTGAAAAGCAATCCTCCATGCTTAACAAAGTATGATATCAGAGCTGCCAACATTGACATTAAGAAATGAGGGAGATCTTGTGGGGGTCCAGGGGCTGCACACCGTGGGGGCACAAGGTGTAAAGATGCCACAGGGTGTATAGAAAACAATCCTGATCTTTGCAAGCTAGCAAGCACTCACGGCCGGGGGGTCCAGGGGCCTGCTTAAGGGCCCCTGGTGGGGTCCAGGGGCAACGCCCCATTGTGGGTCGAGGAAGCAAAGCCCCCCCAAGCCAGAGGGTTCCTACACTTAAAAGCCCTCAAGATGCCCTTCTAGATTACGTAATTACAAGGAAAAGCAAACAAACAAAATCAAATTAGAATAGAAAATGCATGAATTCAAACATTTTCATGTATTTACATATTATTTGTATTTTATATCATGACAATAATTGTGCAAATGCTTAAATATATACAGATGATTCCTTAAGATGGGGGCTAATGAAATCGCGCCCGCCCTGGCGACCATCTTTAGGAAATCTCTCGAGACAGGTGATTTACCAGAAGATTGGAGATGCGCAAATATCTCTCCAATCTTCAAGAAAGGGGATCGCACCAAGCCTTGTAACTATAGACCGGTATCCTTAACCTCGATCTGTTGCAAGGTGATGGAGCATGTTGTGCATTCGAGCATCATGCAACATCTAGACACTCATGATATACTGACCGACAAGCAGCATGGCTTTCGCCGTAACCGCTCATGCGAATCCCAACTTATCCTGACCACAAATGACTTCGCCAGTGCCCTCGACAAGCGACAACAGACAGACGTTATCATAATGGACTTTAGCAAGGCATTCAATGTAGTGCCTCATAAAGATTGCCCATTATGGAATCCGAGGACCGACCCATACGCGGATTTCGAACTTCCTGATGCGAAGAAAGCAGAGGGTAGTTGTGGGTGGTGAGCACTCAGACTGGGTACCTGTCCGATCAGGCGTTCCGCAGGGCACGGTACTCGGTCCACTACTTTTCTTAATGTATATCAATGACCTCCCTGACAAGCTCACATCCACTGTACGTCTTTTTGCTGATGACTGTGTCGTATACAGAACCATCAGCAATGACCATGACGCTGACCTCCTTCAGACTGACTTGGATCGACTAAGTAGCTGGGAGCGCACATGGCAGATGTCCTTCAACACCGACAAATGCTTCACACTTAGAATAACCAACTCACAAAACCCGATACAACATCACTATAAACTCAATAATCAGGTTCTCCAAGAAACCACTTCCCATTTCTATCTTGGTGTTGACATATCCTCAAACATGAAATGGAATGCCCATATAAACAATATTTCTGGCAAAGGTAACAGAAACCTGGGATTCATTAAACAAAATCTGAGAGCCTGTTCCAGAGACATTAAACAACTTGCATATTATTCGTTAGTTAGGCCTTACCTCGAGTACTGTAGTGTAGTATTGGACCCCAACACATCTGACCTCATAACAAAGCTTGAGCGTGTGCAACGTGGTGCTGCTCGCTTTGTTTTGAATAATTACGATCAAATGAGTAGTGTCACCCAGATGTTGCAGGATTTAGACTGGGAAACTCTTACCACCAGGAGGAAAATTAATAGATTATCAGTATTCCATAAATCCTGCGAGAGGAACCTTGCCATCCAAGTTAGCACCCTACTGCGCCTGGTACTACGACCCAACCGCAAATCTCATAGTAAATCTTTTATCAACATCCGGAAGTCATCTGACTGTTATAAGTTTTCTTTTTTGCCACGGACTACTACAGAGTGGAACTTGCTTCCCCATTCACTTGTTTCAATAACGGACTCAAAAGCCTCCAAGAGCAGCGCAAGCAACATTTTAAGTAACATCATCCAGCACGCACACACACAAAACCCCCTGTTCGTTTTTTTCCCACTAGGGGTGTTGAACTTGTAATCAGAAGAAGAAGAAGAAGAAGGATTTAAGAGTGAAAAAATTAATCAAGTGAAAATCAATGAGGGAGACCCCCTGCTGTGACCCCAGGGGGCTAAGGGGTACTTGTATATAGCTACATCCCCCTAGGAAAAACTGATAGTGACTGTGAAGAGAAAAAACTTCTAAGCTCCCATATAACCGAATGCGAAAGTATATTTTTAAATCGTTGTATCGAGCACACCGTGCGAAGAAAATGTCCAATTTTGCGTATATGGTAGCTTATGCAATTATAATGATTTAATATGTTTTAGTACCCACACCTAAAAAATAATCATTTCTGGCCCCCTGACCCCTCAGCTGTGACCCCCTGCAGGGGATTAAGGGGTGCTTGTTTATACATCTCTCTATAAAAATTAATAGTTACTGTGAAGAGAAAATTTATTATTTAATTTCAAAAGGTCTTTCCTTTGGCTGAAAAAAGGTCTTTTTAGGTCGTCTTACCTATATAATTGAATGAAAGTATATTTTTAAATCGGTGTATCTTTTTTTGGGCACACCGAGCAATGAAAATGTCAAAATTTTTGCGTATATGGTACCTTATGCAATTACAAAGATTTAATACTTTTTGGCATTCCATACCTAAAAATCATCTATGTCCCCCAAAAAAGTACAACAATAATAAATAAACTAAATCCACCTAATACAAATACCATTCATCTTTTTCCTATTATTATTCAAGACCAATTCCTCATCAACTGTACATACTATCTCCCACGTGTGTCTTTACTTTTTGTTGTGAACATTGAATTTTGCACGGCAGATCGACCACAACAGCTCTCTCAGAGCATTATTTTCACGGGCCTGAGTTAGTCCGAGAGTGCACAGACTTCTCTATTTTGATAGTATAATTGTATACCACTGCATGCATTTAGAGACAGCTGAAAACAGCAGTACTTTTACAATTAAGGCTACATTTTTTTAAAACCCTAAAGAGAATTTCTGGGAGATTTTTGTTACTGTGCAGGATGTCGGGAGATTGGGTATAAATCTGGGAGTCTCCCGCATACTCCGGGAGAGTTGGCAGCTCTGTGATATATGAAGCATTCGGAGTACTATGCACTGTTTTGCCCATCTAAAAAAATTCCCTACACTTTCAACACTCCACAAATTGCGCATGTAAAGACTGTGTAAACTTTAGTTAGTGCAGATCTAAGGCATTTCTAGACTCCGAGTCTATGATGGCAGATCTGTACGCCTCTTACCTCATTTGGTCGGCGCACCAAGGCTTAATCAATGTATGAGTGAGGCCAGTCCTTGACCCAGCTTGACAAACAACCCTCCATGCTTGATACACACATTGAACAACTTATCCGCTGACCTCTGAACTCATGATAGGTACGTAAAGACTGTGTAAACTTTAGTTAGTGCAGATCTAAGGCATTGCTAGACTCTGAGCCTATGATGGCAGATCTGTACGCCTCTTACCTCGTTTGGTCGGCGCACCAAGGCCAAACAACCCTCCATGTTTGATACAAGCATGTTATTATTCTGAAGCTACGATGTACATGTGTACGCCTCTTACCTCGTTTGGTCGGCGCACTAAGGCCTGATCTTCCAACTTGTGTAATGTAGTGATATACTCCTCAGGTAGTATATTGTTGAGTGAGGCCAGCCCTTGACCAAGCTTGACAAACAACCCTCCATGTATGATACAAGCATGGTATTATCTATCCGCTAACATCTGAACCTACGATGTGTACGCCTCTTACCTAGTTTGGGCAGCGCACCAAGGCCTGATCTTCCAACTTGTGTAATGTAGTGACATACTCCTCAGGTAGTATATGGTTGAGTGAAGCCAGCCCTTGACCCAGCTTGACAAACAACCCAATATGTTTGATACAAGCATGTTATTATCTATCCGCTGTCATCTGAACCTACAATATGTACGCCTCTTACCTCATTCGGTCGGCGCACCAAGGCCTGGTCTTCCAGCTTGTGCAATGTAGTGACATACTCCTCAGGCAATATATGATTGAGTGAGGCCAGCCCTTGACCAAGCTTGACAAACAACCCTCCATGCGTGATACAAGCATTGTGTAACCTATCAGCTGATCTCTGATGGCAGGATTTAATCAACAGGTCATATTTCTCTGGATCACCTTCTAGACCACGGAGTGTCCACCAATAGTCAATGGAAATTTGAAGACCTGTATAAGCTGAGCTGTAAGTTAACAGAACATGTATTAGTGTGTTAAGGAACATTATAATACAAATTGGTTATTAAAATCCTGTTGATTGTGTTTGTAATTGTTTGACTGGCTTCCTTTTTAGGGGTCGCTTCAAAACTCAACTGGCGATTGTCTGCCGGTTCTGGGCGGTTCAACCGGAATAAACAAAAGCCAACCGCCCAGAACCGCCAGATTTTGGAAGCCGCCCCTAAAGTCTTTTGGCTTTCGGAACAGTTTCACTTCCAGTACAATCTGCCATTTAATGCCGGGATTCAATGTCCAAATTATGAAATGAAAATGGTGATATGGATCAACTAGGTTGATGAGTCGCTGTTCACCTACTAAATGTTTTGGATAAATCCAAGATCCTCGTACAAGTTTGAATAAATAGAATAGGTCTTTTTCAGCAACCATCCCAAACAACAAAATAATCATCCTAAAAAAAGGGCTATTGAGGAATGGCCATCTAGATATTCAACAACAGACCATATCTTCTTGAACAGGAGCACAATGGTATACATTCATCATAAACCCACAACTGATATTCAAATAAACGTGTCATGCCTGTATCACATTCAGGGAAGTGCGTTTATGAAGCAAACCTAAATTGGCGCTGATTATCATGAATCATGCTTTAAGACTTAAATAAATGCAAGGGAAAGTTGCAATCTATATACGGCCATAAACATGCAAAAATAAGCAGTTTTCTTTAAATGTTAATCAATATGTTATGGAAAAACACTTCTATCAAACTGGAAACACTGCAATTGTTCTCTAAACAAACATAATATTGATACGTTTTTTGGGAGATCTTTGATGTTGAAAAGGATTCAAACATGCAACAGAGTGTAGTTCATCACAAATCAACAACTCTACATCTGATACATTCGTAGATATGTATCAGACTCCGGCAGCTAAAGCTGCCTTTGCAGGATGAAAATATGCTGAAATATGTCATTTTTTATGTGTGATGAGTTTTCTAAATGGAACAAATTTTAATGGAACAAACCTTGATCATCATCTTCAAATTCAGTAAGGTTATCATCAAAGATTACGTTAGTTGTAAAATCAAATCTTACCTACAGAAGCGGCCAGCAGTTCCAACATAAACCCATAAAAGTCGTTATTGTGTATCATCTAGGAAGTTATATACCACTCCGCATGTTAATGTCAACACACCTAATATTTTCAATCTCTTGGAGATAATGGACCTAGGTTGCGGTCTTGAGGAACACTGGCGCAAACACCTCAATGTGGTCAAATCTTTTGTTTGTAGTAAAGTTTGCCTCAATCGAAATTTGTGACAAAGATATGGAATTCTTGATGACAATGAACTGTGTCTCTTTGATGATACCAGTGATTGCCTTGAAATCAACTTGGTTAGTAAAAGTCGACAGGAAAACATTTTTTCCAAATATTTCACCAAAGAAAGTCACCTTGCTCTGACAGTTACTTCCCATGGAGTTACACCATCATCTGAAAATAAAAAAAAAGCTGTAATCAGTTCCAAAAACCAGTTGTAAAAAAAACCAGATGATGTTGGACATACCTCTTTACTGCCAGATTTTATCAGGTATCCAACCCGTGGTATCGCCTGTGTAATTTCAATACACAGAAAAATAATCCCTCGAATCGACTTACATTACTTTGCTACGAATTGGGTTCATACGTGAACCCTAGTGGATTTAGAATAACATAATAAAGTTGAAGAAATAAAAGAACTTGAAGACTATGACTACCTAGGTCAGCTTTTAAGAATGGAACACAAGCAATTAGATGAAGTATGAAGAAGAGTGAGATCAGGATGGGGTGTTTTTGGAAAACTAAATAATGTGACTGATGCAAATCAACATGACACACTGTCTAAAAAGGAAGGTATTCAACCAATGTATCCTACCAGCTATGACCTATGGCTCTGCGACTTGAGCTATGACTCAGAACATGGAGCAGAAACTTAAAAGCTGACCAACATAGTATGGAGAGAGAAGATCACCAAACAAGAATGTAGACAAATGAATGAATCAGAGGCATGACCCAAGTGACTGATGTCATCCAAACAGTGAAACAAAAGAAATGGACTTTGGCAGTTCACCTAGCTAGAATATTAGATGGCAGTTGGATAAACTAATAACAGAGTGGGTGCCACTATATTGTTCAAGACATCCAGGAAGACAAAGAACAAGATGGAGAGATGAAATAACAAAATTTCTAGATGTCACCTGGATGAGGAAAATACCAGACAAGTCATTGTGGTGCCATATTAGAGAGGCCTTCACCCTGCAGCATACCTGTCAACAAAATTTTCAAATTCTGATTTGGAAGACTTCTGTAATCACTTAAATTTGCATGTAGGCAACTGACATATGAGGGCCAAATGTACACCCAACATTTTTTTACGTAGCTTTTGAAACTGAAGAACGATGTCATTTTCAATTTCTCAACAAAATATTGCATTTACATGGGCTGTAATACACATTAGCGGAACATTGCAGTAGATTTTTTAAAAGTGAGAGATAGCAGCAATTGTTTTTTTTTCAAAGCAGGAGATATGGGTACCCGATCGGGAGGTCTGGAGGGCTACCTAAAAATAGAAGACTCCCACCTAAATTGGGAGACTTTCAGGTATGCTGCAGTGGGTTCGACAAGGGTTAATGATAAAATGATGATGATGATAATAAAAAAAAGTTTATCACTATATCATAGGAGCACTTTTGTTACTATTTGAGGAAAGGTAAAATATGATTTTTGTAATATTTTTAAATATTAATGAGTCAATAGAAAGATACGTAAAAAATATCAGTTTTGCATTTGGCCATGCGTCATGAACTCGCCCACTAAAAAGGGTGGCGATGTTACATTTTCCCGTACCTACAGGCAAATATTGTGATGTAATTTCAAAACCACAGATGCTATGAGCTTATATTTGGTGTCATGTTAAAGCTGAATCTCTAAGTAACAAAACTGGAAAGTTTCATAAAGATAGGACTTACAGGAGAGAAAAGGCATACGATTGAATCTTGCCAGACAAGGGTGGCGGTGGAGGCGGTGCCGTGGAGGCGGTGCCGCCCTGTACAAAGTCTATGGGATAGTAACATTTCTTGTCATTAAATATGCTAAATTATGAATACATTTGCCAAATTTCAACATATTGCAATAAATTTGGTATCAAAATGACCAGGTTATTATCCTGTTCAAATTTAAATGTGTTCAAAGACATAATTTGAAAGTCAAAAGGAACTTATGGCCCATTTTGTATCTGTGGAATGCACGTTTTCCTATATCTTACATACAAAGCATTGCGGAAGAACAGCAAACACAATTTTTGCTGTAACTTTTTAATTTCTAACCCTATCAAGGTCAATGTATACATATTCTGAAAGGAAATTTGATGAGGAATTCAAAAATGCAGTCCATATTTGTGTAGAGGGTTGAGCTTAATTTTTTTAGTTCAAAAATTGTTTTAATTGGAAACAACACACTTTGTTTTTTGGAACACCCTATACCATAAAAACGCTGTACAAAAATGTAATACTTTACCCACACTCTAGCAGATCTGTTCTTGCACCAAATTATGTGAGTAATAAGAAGATTTCTAATAACACTTGAAAAATTTGCATCGCAGAAGTTACAGTTCATTTTGATCAAAAAATAAATGTTTCACCCTGTATATTTTCAAGGTCACCCTATAAAACGAGATGCAATGCACATATTTAGATTCCTTACAGCTTTAGCTTTCCAAATATATATACTTTTGTTACATTTCAGTGAAGTTTAGGTGAAATATCTAAGTTTGAACACCAGTTGGTGACATACAATGAATAATAAGGCATGTAACGCAAAAGTAGGCGAGTTCATGACACATGGCCATTTAGAAATCCCTTGTCCCTAAATCTAGTAAATGCATGGTGTCCTATCCCACCTGAAATATAAAGTCATGGATGAGATGATTGTTAATAACGCCCTGCGGGGCAGGGTTTTTCTCACCCCGACCCCGTCGTTCCCCGAAAATTTATTTCCCGACCGGACCGATCCGATAAAAATTTAGCTTGCCCCGACCGACCCCGACCCGAAAGGATTTTTTCTAGACCGGACCGACCCGGACCGGTAGTTTTTCATGATTTCCCGGTCAAGATGGATATTTTTCCCCGACCCCGAGTTACCCCGAATTTCAAGTCATTAAAATGGTGTTTAAAAAAAAATTACGATTTCACCTAAAACCAATTAAGAAAAAAATGACTCAATTTAAGACAAATGACCTTATTTAGGACCTCACGAAAAATGTTCACATGATTTTATGGTCCGATTTTTAACCAATCATAGATCATTCTCTTAGCGCGCGGGGAATTTATGTGATTGTTTATAAGAAGCAAATGCTTGTTGACGTCACAAGTCTAAATGTGCTTTATTCGGTAAAGTGGTAAAGGAAAAATTAGAGTTTCAACTCAAAACATCGTAGCAAAAATTGTAATTAATATTTATAGATTGGAAGGTGTGGGATCATATAATGATCCCCAAGAGCTCAACCTGAAGTAGTATACTTTTTGATATCAATGAACAGCGTAATATTTCAGGTACATGAAATGCAAGACAATGACAAATGACAGATCAGCAACTAATGCAAAGTACAAACGATTAAATGGACGTGAAAGTGCAAGTTAAAAAAATGACATTATAGACACAGCGATTAATTGTTGCTCCATTTTATTTTTACCCCGAACGAGCTTTTGCATTTCCCGGACCGAATGTAAACTTTCCCCGACCCCGAGTAAAAATTCCCCTACCCGGTCGACCCCGGTAATATTTTTCCCGGACCGTACCGAACCCGAAAAAAGCTCAAAAAAATTTCCCGACCCGGTTTCGGTCCGGTCCGGTCCGGTCCGGTCCGGGAAAATTCGGGGTTTCGGGTTTCCCCGCAGGGCCTTAATTGTTAACACTTCTGAATCATACCCAATGGGTCCTAATACATGTACCCTAATGATAATTATTTCATGGTTTTTATAGATAAATGTCTTTCCTCGGCTGGACCAAAACCATGGAACAATCTTTCAGTTTCTGTCAGATCATCGGTGGCACTGCCTGCTTTCAAAAGGTCTCTGAAAACATTACATACATACATATACATACATACAAATGCTTATACAGCGCTGCTACATCAAGATCGTAGCGCTGTAAAGAATGGTAAAATGGCACAAGAAATTCATACAAAGCAGATATATAAGTACATACAACAAAGTTAACCAAAAATAGCCAAAGAAGGAGATCGATGGCCGACGGCGGAAAACCGGCAGCCTACCCATGAGGTGGAGAACCGCACGAGCTTACAACATAGTTAGGAAAAAAGTACAGACTTCTGCAAAAGCAGGAGATTGATGGCCGACGGCGGAAAACCGGCAGCCAACCCATGAGGTGGAGAACCGCACGAGCTTACAAGAATATCTATATAATAAAATGAAATTTAATAATACATGTGAATTGACAAATAGAAATTAGAACAAATGTGTTTTTAAGGCTTTTTTGAATTGAGACACACTGTTACTTTCTCTGATTTTACGAGGTAATGCATTCCACATGCGAGGAGCAACATAGCAGAAAACCGGCAGCCAACCCATGAGGTGGAGAACCGCACGAGCTTACAAGAATATCTATATAATAAAATGAAATTTAATAATACATGTGAATTGACAAATAGAAATTAGAACAAATGTGTTTTTAAGGCTTTTTTGAATTGAGACACACTGTTACTTTCTCTGATTTTACGAGGTAATGCATTCCACATGCGAGGAGCAACATAGAAGAAAGCCCAACGTTCGGCAGACTTAAGCAACTTGATCGTATTGGGCACAGCTAACAGAGTAGAGTCAGATGCCGAACGCAGGCTAGCTCTGGCAGGGTGGTAAAGAGAAATACTGGCAGACAGATAACATGGAGAGATCTTATTCACACATTTAAAAACTGTCATTAGAACCTTGAAAGTAATTCTCTTATCCACATTCCTTTATAACCATTGAGTTTGTTGCATTGTTTATATCTTCCTTTGTTATTTTTTGTCATCTTGCGCCATGATCTATTAGAAATGGAGCGGTATAAAAATTCAGTGTATGTATGTTAGTATGTATGTATGTATGTACAGCGGCGTAGCGAGGGTGTCTGCATACCTGCCAACATTGAAATCTCAAAAAGTAGACTCCATGCAACGCGAGCGGAGCGACCTATAAATGGGTGGCTCCTAAATCTGATCATAACTTCAGTTCTGCTTACCCTACATAGGTGGTTGACCCCTCATTTTGCAGCATTTTTAACACTCTCTCATATTATGTACAATTTTATTTGATAAAAAGAACTTGAAATTTTTATGAATCTGCCTACAATAACAATAAGTATTATTACTTTTAAGCAGAGATGCCAACAGGACTGCAAAAAAATCTGGATGTACAAACGCAGCGAGCGGAGCGACCTAACGCCGAACCCGCTTGGAGTCCATTACAGGAGTTAAATTTCACAACAAAAGGGACAGTAAACTTATCAAGAGAAACAATAAATGGTTAAAATCAATATAAAAATCATACACAAACATGTTAATACAAAATATATACTTTTAAAAATGTGCTTCTTTGATGAGATATGGTTCGTTAAAGTTCAGACTTTGCTATACTTTTACATACAAATAGACATTTCAAAATCGCTCAACCAGATCTATCGTACTACCAAAATCAACGAATTCATTATATATGAAGCGTAATGTAATTTTAATAATTTGAAATTTTGACAGATTTTAACCTTACCACAATACAAAATATATACTTTTAAAAATGTGCTTCCTTGATGAGATATGGCTCATTGAAGTTCAGACTTTGCTATACTTTTACATACAAATAGACATTTCAAAATCGCTCAACCTGATCTATCGTACTACCAAAATCTCAGAATTCATTATATATGATGCGTCATGTAATTTTTATAATTTGAAATTTTGACAGATTTTAACCTTACCACACCCACCCACAGCCACATCTATGAAACATTTAAACGATAAATCAATATTTATAATTGCTGAATTAATGTATAGTGTCGTCAAAATAAATAAAATACTATTTTCATTAATACTCTCTCTCTCTCTCTCTCTCTTTATACTTGGAGAAACCTTAATAATCATGTTCTGACATTTCATTACAAAATCTCTTTTACAGAAGCAGCACTATCACTTCAATAGTGAAATTAACACTGTCTGTATCAGTGACAATCGACGGCCCTGTCGCCAGTTTTACAGTTAGAAATGTCCGATATTAACGAAAATAAATGTTTTCTCTTC
>JXSR01S024008.1:20296-37423 GCA_000969725.1 Ophiothrix spiculata | reverse complement strand
AAACATGCTACTCTGAGAAAAACTGTAGATTTGGCAGATGCTGATACACAAGCTGAGGGTGTTCAAATTCCTCAGGCTAAGAGAGGCTCAAATTCATGTAAGTCCACCAATTCAGATGATGATGACGAACAGTTAGCACTACAAAAAGACACTTCACAAGTGCCACAGCCACAACAAGTGCCTGATCCTAATCCTGAGTGTGTCTTTTATGAGGTGGAAAAGATTTTGTATAAGAGGCCTAAAAAAGACAAGTGGGAATACAGAGTCAAATGGTTATTTTACCCTGCCAGTGCTAACTCTTGGATTTTCTATGATGATTTAAGCCCTGCTTGTCAAAGACTGGTAAAGGATACACATGACAGTATCCCCTTGTATAAGAAGTATAGGAGATAAGTAGTTGAATACTCCTATCAGCAAGTAGCACAATGTAAATCCTTATTATGAGCATGAATTGTGCTGCAGATCATTATTTTACTGCTCAGATTCAGTGAGCACATAAATTTTTATTTTCCAAAATTGGCAGTTTGAAATACTGTATTGTAAAATGTGTATTTATCCCACCAGGAGTGGCCATTTTCCTTTTTGACATTGTCTATAAAAGTACGGTATAGACCTAAATTTCAAACAAAATTTCAGTTTTATGATTTTAGATTTATATTCTGTATGTGATTTTTATAATTTGCAGTCATGCAAAACAGTTCATGCAGTATTTTCCATGGTCATGGTTAAATTACAGAATGTGTGCACCTTTATTTCAAGCAAATTACTGATCAATATTATATAACTTGAAATGTGTACAGTGTAAATATGTTCCTTGATAAAAACCCTAAATGTCATGTACCATTGATTTGTAGGGCATATGAAACATGTTTATGAATGTGAAGTGATTGCATTATCTCAAGTCTAAGCAACCAACCACAAGAGTCTTTTATAAATTGAGTTGAGTATGGCTGATAAATTCCATTTTTTTTTCAATGAAAGTCACATTGTTCATTTTGTTTAAAATTTTCTGCAACTAGGCCACCAGGAATGAGCCATTTAAATACAAATTGTGTTCAGCCATGACGTCATGGAAATTGCGGTAAATATTGGTAAAATTGCCCTGAATGAGAATTTTAGCATTGTACGTAAAGACTGCCTGAAGTCTATTATTTTTTCACTTTATGATTGGTTGCCTTTTTTCCCAACATTATCATAGACATGTTTTATGGGATCTATTTTGAACAATTATGGGCATTTCACCAACATTCTTATTGCCAGTCTTGTGTAGTAGTGGAAAACCACACTAAAATATAATGCATAAGACTTTTATTGTTTTATAGAGAGTAATTGACTTGAGAATACACACCAAAGAAGTATATGTGGATCATAATATGCAAAAGCATCTGTTTCAAAGAAGAACATCTATGTGTTTGATAACATGAGTATTTAGTAGTATAGTAGTTTTTGTTGATTTTAAGATTGTAAGATTGTAAAATAACCCTGAGAGCAAAAAAAAAAAGGGTCAAGATCATTTTGTCACATTGTGCACTTTATGTCAAACAGGAAAGGTTTTGTGTATTTCATTGTGTTGAAATAAGTATCCTTTGACATGCAGGTACTTTTGTTTTGTTTTAAAGGAAATACTCTACTTCCAATTGGAAGATCAAAACAATGTTTTTACTGAATTGATATAAAAGTTACTTTGCCAGGGCTCACAAGGAGGATCTGGGATTATAACATTATAGTTTTGTTTGAAAAGGTATTCTCCTATCATCATGATTATGATATGAAACAAATAATCTCTGGGTTATATACATGTAGGTCCCAGAACAAGGATTCATGATAATTACTTTCAGTGACCCACATAATTACTTTTTGTTCAGCATTCAAAAAAAAATGGTGCATTTATTTGTCTCAGATTTTGACAGGGTTACATTGTAGTGCCAAGTATAGCATCTGTAATATCCGTGTGAATTGCCGAGACATTCTTGTAATGTTTATGCTTTAAAAGAAGTTGTTATTTTTCTTCTGACCTAATGGTACTGTATGTGTACAGGGTTTTCCTCAGTACTCTAGTGTGATTTTCCTTGACATCCTTTTATGTAAGAAATCAGGAGTACAGTTATTTTAGCCAAAATTTCTAATGACATCAGACTACCACACATTTCATGGGTATTTTTGTAAGTGATACTGTATCCATGTAAAGATGTTCAGTCATGGGATGTTAATGTTAATTTAATAGGCCTGGAGATAATATGAATAGACACAGGACTAAAACTAAAAGATTTTCTTGGTGTGCCAAGTAGTATGAAGGCAAGAGGTGTTTCAGATAAGTTTAATTAGTTCAGTAAAAAAAAAAAAAATGAACAAAGTGAATGTCCTGTCATTTTGATAGGCTCACATGCGCGCGCTCCATTTAATGTGTTCAGGTAACACAATGTTTTGTAGTTAGAGAGTTTTTACAGTTTTCAGAGTTTCAAGTTTTGTCAATTAAAGCCAACATTAATGAGCATTCCAAATTTTTTTTTCAAATTATCTGGTAAATCATTAGATCCTTTCAATTGCTGTTGTCCTCACTCAGTGGTGTTCTTCTTTGCCTTTGCTGGTCGAGTAGGTTCACTACTGTCTGGGTCATTGAGATTATAGCTAGATGTCAGTGACCTAGTCTCCTTTGGTATGTGAATGCATCTTGCCTTTATTGGTCGGGTGGGCTCATGTTGGGAGTGGTAGGGCACCAGTGTATTTTTTTCAAAGTAAAATTGTTTGTTTTGTAATTTGATATAAGATCTTGGGTTTTTGCTCGAGTGGCACTCGCTTGGGTGGCAGGGGGGTTATGTGGCGATAAGCGCCATAGCGCCCTCCCTAAGCTAGAGCGGTGCTGCTCGAGTGAAAGCGGGATCTGAAGAGAGATAATAACATGGCGAGAGATAATAACATGGCGAAACTTGATACACGAAAGAGATTGTTGTTGTGTTTGATTATTGACAAACCTGCCTCTACTATCCCGTGGCAAGTCGCCACACTATCTCAAACAATCATTGTATTTCAACTTCATTAGCAGTACATAACAAGAAGGTAATTGATATCCCAACCATACAACTCCAATAAAGCCTTTATATCAAAACAAATTTATTTTTTCTGATTGATACATAATTAACTCTTGAATATATTTTTGTCTTATTATTACAAAAGAACTATTGTGATTCAAACAGACACTGCTAAATAAAGATGCCTCCAATCACTTCTTATAAGAACAATATGCCAGGAATTCTAGTAATTATGTAACTCCTAACTAAGGTTTTGTCTCCTGAACACGAAAGTCAATGATGAGAAAAGGAAACATGATTAAAACAGACGCAAGGCTAAATAGAGATTTGTCTGCTATTATGGAAGAAAATAATGTATCCCTTAGAGCAGTAATACAAAGACAGTCGGCACAAGGCTGTTTTCCTGGAGCACAGGGGGAAAAGACAAGTTAAATCTCTGTTTGATCTAGAGCAATGATCTATCAGAGGCCTTATCATGTCATAAAACAATTTGAGCAAACTTCCACACATGATTTTAACAATATCCATTCCCTCAAAGATTTCACAAAATCAAATTTAAGTCTTCTCCTATCAGATAAGAGTCTTGCTTCTTTAAAATGCTTGGGAAGAATTCATGTTCAAAATTTTGTATCATCGAAGGCATATTCTGTCATTCTCATAAAAATCACTTGTGCTAGATTTTCAACAAGTACTGTGTCTATTTTTAATACACGCAACAAACTACAAACATCTTTCAAACGGAAGGAAAGGCGTCTTTATAAGTGTTAAGCACATCTAACCTGCCACGACAGAAATAGGTTACGAGTACGGGTAGGCGACCGGCAATATTTGTCAAAAGCAAAATCATTTCTAACATGACTTTTGTTATTTCACCATCTTTTTTGCTGTCTTGACAAGTCTATATCAAAAAGGCAATTCCAAAATTGATTTTATTGTACCCAACAACAATTTATTGACAAAACAGAACTGCACTATACATGCAAAATTCATTTTTGCCCCAACCTCCTTTAGAAGCTCCTTTAGAAGCGTCTTTAAAATGTCTCTTGTGGAATTATTACAGGTTTGGGCTAAGCAAGGACTTAAGGCGCATTTGTTTCAAAAATTAATTGACAAATGGAACATATTTGCATTTTACCATCTTAAGTGGCTACATTTTGAATGTCTCTGTAGTATTATTATAACATCTTTTCCAAAATGAAAAATTTTATATCAAAATGGTTGAACTCAAAAAATGTCAAAACACAAAATTCATAAAAAATTCACTATTAAATCTTGGATAAACATGAGCAAAATATGTATGGTTTCCTGTATTGAAGTATTACAGAAAATCTATGTAAACTTTCTAATGCAAGAAAATTACACCATAACATTTTTTTTCCACATTTTTCTTGATAATATCAAATTTTAAGCTGTGAAAACATAGCATCTTTATTTTGTATGAACAAAATTAACACATTGCACAAGAAATAAAATGATTGCAAAGCAAATACGTTCATTTGAAGCTTTGAAATGAAATGATTGCGACTGCTAATACACTTGTATCAGCAGGCATTTTGTAGTAACTAATCACTCTGCTCAGTGTTGATGCCACACATCAAAAACAAATGCATTGACACAATTTGCAGTTTGTTTTTATCAAATTTCATTTCAGATTGTTACAAATAGGTGTTCTTTACTACTTTGTGTACAGATTGTATTCAGTTCAAAACTTAAAAACATCACTTAAAAGCTTGGTTTCAACCAGTCTCTGAAAGCTATTTGGGAGCTCCTTCATTTTGATTGATAGAAAAACCTAGATTGTAAGTTGTAGCTGTTTCAGTAATGTTTGCTTTCTATTTCTGAATGTTTAAAGTCCCGTTCCCACTGACTCTGGGTTATCTTGGTTTATTGACAATTTTGCTATTCTCTAGTCTATTTACAGACTAAATTCTCAGCTAAACACAATCAGAATGCAACTCGGTTCCATACGGTATTTAAAGTTACAAGTGATTAACCATTTCCAATAAAGTTTTAAAATTAAATCTCAAAAGATAATTTACGTTTAAAGATATTCTTAGCAATAATACTTTTAAGTTGTTGTTGGTTTCAATTGCTTTGCCCTAATAGATATAAAACAAGATTACTCCTTCCAAATAGCTGTACACACAATACACAGAGCCCCCAGAATCTCTGTTCAATTTACTCAATGTATACAACTAACATATGAAATGATTAAAGCAAATTTTTACAAAAGCAAGCTAGCAATAGATATCTATCTCAAACAATCATTGCATTTCAACTTCATTAGTAGTATATAACAAGAAGGCAATTGATATCCCAACCATACAACTCCAATAAAGCCTTTATATCAAAACAAATTCATTTTTTCTGATTGATACATAATTAACTCTTGAATATATTTTTGTTCTAATATCACAAAAGGACTATTGTGACTCAAACCGACACTGTACTAAATAAAGATGTCTCCAATCACCTCTTAAAAAGTAATTATGTAACTTCTAACTAATGTTTTGTCTCCCAAACACGTAAGTCAATGATGAGAAAACGAAACATGATTAAAACAGACGGAGGGCTAAATAAAGATTTGTCCGCTATTATGGAAGAAAATAATGTATCCCTTAGAGCAGTAATACAAAGACAGTCGACACAAGGCTGTTTTCCTGGAGCAAAGGGGAAAAAGACAAGTTAAATCTCTGCTTGATCTAGAGCATTGATATATCTGAGGCCACATCATACAAATGTAGTACTCTGAGCATACTGACTGGCATAAATGAGTTTTTAAGTCTCGAGTATGAAATGTACAATTCTTTATTGATTTCACACATTCAAAATAATTTTTCTGTTGTGAGGTAAATTTTACTTTCAATAAAACCCAAGACCTTCACTGGCCAATGTATAAATGTTTGTCCAATCAAGTGCTCTCTTTTATTTACACAACTATCAATTTTATCATAATCAATCTGTGCTTCAGCTACCTTTAACAGTTTTCAAAACATTCCTGAAGACTAAAATATATTTGCTTGAAACCTCTTACAGATTAACATCTTGGGTTATCTGAATATCCAAGGGTGATTTCTAACACACTCATAAAATCACTTGGGCTAGATTTTCCACAAGTACTGCACGTCTATTTTTAAAACGAGCAACAAACTACAAACATCTTACCAACGGAAGAAAAGGCGTCTTTCATAAGTGTTCAGAACACCTAACCCGCTGATGTTATTTCACCCAGTAGGAAATGACAGAAATAGGTTACGAGTAAGGGTAAGCGACCGGCAAAATTGTCAAGAAGCAAAATCATTTCTAACATGGAATACATTAGTTCACAGCCATATTTTGCTCTCTTGACTAGATTTTATGAAAAAGGCAATTTGCCATATTTTTTTATTTGCACCTGACAAAAATTACTTACAAAATAGAACAGCCCAATGCAAAATTTATATTTGCCTCAACTCAACCGCCTTTATATGTAGCTGCTCTAGAGTTGTAACATTATTATAGGTTTGGGGCAACGAGTAGAAAAGGCACAATTCTTTTCCAGAAAAAAAGTGTTTTTAATATCAAAATAACTTTGTGCAAGACCTGTCAAATCATAACCAGAATTGAAAAAAAAAGCCATTCTAATACTCAAACCAACATGAGCAAAATGGCTGCCTGCACGAAAATAGTGCAGACAATCTGTATGATAAGCTTTCTAATGCAAGAAAATTACACCATAATACATTCTTGCAGCAAGCACAATTGCACATTTTCTTTCAAACAATTAAATATCAAGCTGTGAAAATATTGTATCTCTGTTTTTCAAGAGGCAATTCAAAATCAAACCAATGCATTGTTAAAGAAATAATATGATTGCAAAGTAATTATGTTCATTTGAAGCTTTTGAAATGAAATGATTCCGACTGCTAATACATTTGTATCAGCAGGCATGGCACTTTCAACAAGCTAATCACTCTACTCAGTGTTGATGTCACACATCCAAAACAAATGCATTGACACAATTTCAGTTTGTTTTTATCAAGTTTCATTTCAGATTGTTACAAATAGGTGTTCTTTAATATTTTGTGTACAGATTGTGTTTGGTTAAAAAACTTAAAATGTTAAAAAGCTTGCTTTTAAGAGCCTTTGAAAGCTATTTGCAAGCTTATTTATTTTGATTGATAGAAATACCTGCTGTGTAAGGCTTAGCTGTTTCAATAGTTGTTTTCTGCATTTTTCACTTTAATTTTTAGCCTTTTAGCCTAATTTCATCATAACATTGAAAATCATGAAAAATCCAAATACACCAAACAGTGACAAAATCACTGCCTGCTCAGTGTCTAAATTGTGTGCTGGGTGAGTGAACATGGGTTCTAGATCGAGATTTGTTAGCTTTCAATCAGTAAAGCTCAATTCATACTCGGCCTCCAAACAAAATTTTTCCTACCAAACATTTGGTCGTGACGTCACCAAATATTTGCCATCAAATTTAAACTATGAACGGGTAGCAAACATTTGGTCCAATGTATATGGCAATTCAATAACATGTGCAATCTAGCGCGAAATTTTGTTTGGTCTGAACTCGGTATTGAAGTTGTTTTGTTTGGAGTCACTCGTCATTTTTACGTCACGACCAAATGTTTGGTAGGAAAAATTTTGTTTGGAGGCCGAGTATGAATTGAGCTTTAGGGTTGGTTTTAAAAAAAGTCTTGCATTAAGATACAATCCTTTACCTTGGATGACAAGGACGATGTTTATATGTGCGGACATCAGAGTCAACGTCCACTTGTCAGATCCCCAATGAATATAATGTTGACAAGTATTGAGAAAGGAAGAACACAAGTATGACAGGCAATTTCTCCTTATCGGCTAAAATATACAAGACAAATCACCATGGTAACAGTCAAAGTGATTCAATTTTGAAGACAATTTTAAACACAGTTTGATGCAAAATCTCATACATCAATATCCTTGCAATGCTGACTTAGTGATCTCAGCTTCTCATAATATGATATATTTATGTGGAAGTTTGTTTTCATAGTTGGACCTTTGTCTTGCCTTCTTTTCAAGAGAGGGCATGACTTTTTAATAAATCAAAGATAGTTTGTATGATAATTCTGTGTATCTTACCATACAGCCTGTGGATAGACTGTATAATATTGATATGCCAATATACAAGCATTTCCAAGAATTGGATATTCTGAGATTCAGTGAGGTGTAAACAATGGGCTGAAACTGAAGAAGTGGAACTACTGTCTACTATACTATATCTCAAAGTTGTTTTTCATTTCAAATCAGGTTGTGTATGCCACTCTAAACACACACATCAACAGCGCCAGCATTCAACAATCGAATCACGCTCTGCAAATATGCGCGTAAATAAGTGCGTCGGTACGAAGAAGGCCTTAACAACAAACGTTGGAAAGAAAAACCCGCGAACGAGTGATAAGCAACTCTGAGATAAACTATACTAGTCCTGTATGTCATGTAACAATATAAACTACACTAATAATTTTTTGATGTAGAAAGAGTTTTAGAGTCGCACGATAAAACTTCAATATTAACCAAATTTCAGGAACAACTGAGTATGGAATAGACCTGTGGAAACATGTCAATCTTTGCTCGCAATTAAAAGCATTTAATCAGATAATACATTTGCCCGTCTGCACAACTAAGTATGGGCATCTGTTAAAGGTGAAGAAATTACGACAAATACATGCCAATCTTTACGCACCTAGAATTAACTGCTCAGAAAAAGGAACTCCTGCAGTGGCCAAACTAGGGGTGGGCTAAGTGGGCGGTTTGAACACTATTGGAATTTTTATAGAAATTTTGAAGGCACAGGAGAAAAAAAGGAGCAGCTACCCATTTGACACCTGGGTTAGGAGCATGTAAACATTAATGTCTTGCTCAAGGGTACTACATAAATGTTGATAACAGTTGATAAA
Organism: Ophiothrix spiculata; assembly: GCA_000969725.1. Lineage (NCBI taxonomy): Eukaryota > Metazoa > Echinodermata > Ophiuroidea > Amphilepidida > Ophiotrichidae > Ophiothrix > Ophiothrix spiculata. Next base: position 28,467 of record JXSR01S024008.1, on the reverse strand, counting down.
TGACAAAACATGCATGAAAGGATCACAAGTTTGTTGCAGTGGCACAAGAAACTGGATGTGAAGCTAAAATTAGGAGTAGCCGCACAGTGCTCAGTATGCATAAAGCACATCTAAAAATGAGATGCAGTTGAGTTGACAAAATACTGAAAGCTTTACATAGAATACAATGGGACAAAATATCCTTTAAGGTATTGATCTAAATTCTAAATTCAGTTGAATTGTTTCAGCGATTTTTCTCTTATAAGCAATTGTGTATTTAATATTTTCAATATTTGTTTAGATAATTTTATGGTTATCATAATAGACAACCCTATTTCTCAAAAATTGAACATATGTTTCAGTTTTAAATTTTATATTCAATGGGGATAAAATGACAAATATTTTGGTACCAAAATTCCAAAATGTGTGAATTTTTTTTTGAAGCAATTGGACTGGGCTCCTTAAGCTTGAATGACAAGCACCAGGATCCCCTATCCATCTGGTGTCATTAGTTTATCTACAATTCCTACAGTTTTCTCAAGATAATGCCTCCATTCTGTCTCTACTGGCATCAAATCAAGTTAATCCAATAAAGCCGTAGAAGTATGAAATCAAAGCCGGAGATATTAGACTTCCAATGAATTTTAAGTAGAAGTAATGGATTTATGTTTAGCATCAAGTGGTGCCAAATTTGACTGACATTTACTTCTGGGAAATATCTGTGTCTAGATAACCACTTCATCAGTTGCATTACTTATGTGGTCTTCTCCGATGGAAAACTATACATTCTTTATTCTATATCGTCTATAAAAGGCTATGAAAATTCAGAATTAATTTGATGAAAAAACACATAATGTATTTTAGTCTGAATACTCGTTATACACATTTAGTACACCCACTGATTCTAGTCTGTACCAGCTACTTATAATTCACAAATTAACATGGCGTAAACTGTGAGAGCTAGGTAATTCCTCACAGTGAAGTTAGCTCATTCAGCAAGATGCCCGCTTGTGAGGCAGAAGATCCTGAGTTCGTACCCCAGTAGTGCTCAAGTTGAGTGTGCTTGAATTCTTCTTGAACAAAGAACTTACTGCTAATTGTTTTTTGAGAACGAGCAGTGATGTTTTAAATGTGGGTTGATTATTTCAGCACCCCTAGGAGGTTGCAGCAGAACCGGAATGATGCTTACGAGTGGAATGGGACTTATACAAGATATCATGTGTATCCCATCATGCATTGCTTCCTGTGGGATTGTTTGTATGGGAAATCATGTGAGTACTTTGTGATGAAATGCCCATAAATCAAAGTTAATTATTGTAATCTTGCATTTAGGGCATGTTTCATCACTAACAGCTCACATGACTTCCTGTACTAAATTTACCATACGAAGCAATGCATGATGGGATACACACGATATCTTCTCGGTCAGAGACCATCTGTCCAGTGTGCCAAGGCCATGTGATATATTATGGAGGCATAGTGCACTGTAAATCCACTGTATTGTATTATTGCATGAGTGTATGATAAGCGCTATCAGACACAGCTCAAATTATGGTGCTACTATTAGACAATAACCGTAGGGTTATATCTTAGCTGAAGAGTGCATGAACTCAAGTTTAACACTTGCACAGATTATGTAACATTTTGTAAAATGTAATTAGAGGATAACGTTGCAACAACATATTACTTGACACATTCTGTTGCATCTTAAGTTAAACATCATCATCTCAGACCGCTGCGTTAATTGTCAGCATTTTCTGCTTGACTAGAGAGAAGGCTTCAACATCTGATCTTGATGGCTCCTTGTGCCTCCTCAACAACCATACTTAATCAAGTGTCCCAAGGTCAATTTGGATGACATTAGTCCATTGCATGCTGGGAAGTAAACTTGGCCTTATTTAATATTTATATTTTTTTGAGTTCTTCAAAACAAGCATCTACATCAGATTTCAGCCACAAATCTTTTATTCCTCTATGTTTATCAAATATCATGAAAACTCGGGAATCAAACTTTGAAAAAAACACCTGTAAATTTAGAGCATTAGTGATACATATTGCAAATATAATATAATTAAATTTAGGCCATACTGATACACCGTTTTGAATTTGAAATATGGAGCTTGTTCCTGGTACATACACTATGGGGATGTATAGAAAATCTTTCTGTGGTAGTTTTGTAAATCCCTTAAAGCAGCATTACTTCTAAATCAAACTTGGGGGTAAATTACAATCCTTGCTAAATCGTCATGAGTTGGCATTTATTCATTAGTCTGCAAAGTTTGATTTGGAAACACTTGTGCCTATTTATTTCTCTCATCTTTTACTTTTAATCTGCTCTCATCTCTCTCCACATGACAACCCACATAGCGCTTGTTATTCACTCTGCTTAATCATAAATGGCCCCTGTTATCTTTGCAATTAATTGCCGGAGCATTACGTAGAGAGAAAGCTTGTGCAAAAAGAGACATGGGGTCTAACCAAGTGGCAAATTCGACAACAGTTAATATCAACGATGCCAAGGTAGTTAAACACTGTGATAGTACCGATAAAAATAGCTGCCTTCTACATTTAGGAAAGTTTTATTTAAAGGTGTGTTTACACTGTGACGACTTAGAGGTAACGACAAGCAACGAAGACCTGAGGATTGCAGTTTTGAATTATCCACCCGTCACCGTTAGTTAAAGTCAGTTAACGCTTACACAATCTGCTAGCCACGCACCCTAAGAGGTTTTCAAATTCATCTTCTAAAGTGTGATTTCCAGCAATAAAGCAAAGTACAAAATTGTTACCTATCATCATGGTAAATTCTGTTAAGATTTAGTTATTATTGCAAACTTAATCCTAATCCTTTCCCAAAATTTGAGTGATAAACTACTGAATAAAAACATAAACTTTTTATTAACCTAAAATAATCCCGGGAAAATAATAACTGACGATTATATTAATTGCTAAATTTTCAGTCATCAATACAAAATTCCGCCTTCTTTACTTGTACAAAATCAAGATGGCAGCCATTTCCCTTGACAATTTCCACCATCTCCAATATTCTCCAAGTATGCGTAGTTCATTTTCCATCATGTCACATGACTGAGCTATTTTGTAGCTATTTATTCCTCCTCTTCACGCTTTCATTTTCATCATCCATTTTTCAATTTGTCACCAGTTATTTTTGACACATGTGGTAAAACCAAAATGAAATGCCGCATATGGAGACCAGGAGAGAAAGTAAAGCTTATGGTAAATTATTCACGTGGGTTGACAGTAGGGCACTGTTTTCCTGAGAGGGTGCAAACAACCACACATAGATCACAAATGTTTTTTGCTGCATATTACGAGAGACGCTCAATTAGTTTGTGACCTAACATAGAAAGAGATAAACTATCGAGTTTTTACTGGTATGTCATGTAGCTCAACTTGACTGATGAATGTATGAATATATACATATCCATATATTGACAGTGAGCTTTTGAGCTTTAGGGCGGTTAGGGTTAGTGCATATTCCAATATCACTAGGATTCGAATCCATAACCTCTGGCTTCCAAAGCAAGGCACACCACTAGCAGACCACCATGGGGCTGCTACATGGATGACGTATTCAGACTTAACTAATATGCACATTTTGGTGATTTTTGACAGTGTCAGTGAGCTTTAAAAGAAGACATCAGGACCTTCCCATTATGCCTCGCTTCCAATGGGATTTTTTGTATGGGTTGTGATCAGAGGGTTTAGGGATGACACATATCTGAAATGCAAATTTAAGTCAATGTCTGCTAATTGTGCTATGTTTCATCCCTAAACCCTCTCATTACATCCCACACAAAATATCCTATTGGAAGCACGGAATTATGGGAAGGTCCTGATGTTTTCTTTTGTGAGCTTTAGAGCGGCTAGGTTTAGTCAAGTTAAACTACATAACATAGGAACAAAACTGCATAGCTTATCTGCTTCTACCTAAGGTCTTAAACTTATTGAACACCTTTGAACCCTCTTTGAATATGTGCATACAGGGCAAGTTTCCTTTCACAGGCTCAGAGGCGGTACAATAATAAACGAAGGATACATCTAATGTATGTATTATAACTGTGTGAAAATAAACCTAGTTCTTATAAAAATATGCTCATAAAAGTTATGAGACAAAATTGACAGTCATGAAAACCTTCACGTCAGTCCAGAATTTAGTAAATTCTAGTAAAGTAGATATTGAGTCTTTTAGTATAGATAAACATACAATATTCATTCCAAAAATGAAATGATTTAAAGGTTGAATCACAACCATCCATCATAAAATTCCCATAAAATGCTGCAGATTTTAATGGTTTTAAGTCATGCCAAGTTCAGTTGTCATTTTTAAGCATATGGTGCATTTAGAGCTCGGAATTGATTTCGAATAAAATTAATCCACCCATTGACCTTTATGTTAAACTGCATTGTACATTTTTATTTTGAATTTTTTGTTGAGAACTATGTTTTCTCTCACAGTACGTTAGGCAAAAAAAAATAACTTGTTGTGTTGCCCTCAAGTGGGATTTCTGAAAAATTGAGTCGGTCGGTCGGAAAATAATTTTTTTAAAAAAGCACCCAAAGTACCAAATTTGGGTGCATTTTCCACTATTTTCAAAATATTTTCTCAAAAAACAACCAATCAGAGCAAAATTGGGTGCTTTCCCGACCCTAATATTTTTTTTTTAATTTTTGAATAGGGTCGGTCGCTGAGGGCAACATACCAATATATTTTTTTTTGGCCTTTTTTTTACTGACGATACTGGGGGATTGACATGTGACATAGCTAGGGCATTACAGGGCATATATATCTCATTATGATTGATACTCATACTTACAAGACCTACCTTTGCCATTTGTGCTAAGATTCCTTTCTTTTGTAATTCGTCTACAGCTTTAGCCGCTGCTTGGCAATTTTCAAAATCTACAAAACCATAACCTGTAACATATTAAAAGAAAATGGAATCTTTATTAAAAATACTGTAATTAAAACAAAAACATAGATATCACAAATGGACGTATTTGTCATCACTAGAAATTTCTTTCTCTCCAGATAATGTAATCAGCAATAACAACAAATTAAACACAACACAGTATAGTTAGTGCTTGATAGCACCATACTTAGAATACTGAGTCAAAGGGGAGTTGGTAGACTTTAACACTAAATGTTCTTTAAAGATCACCAATCTACTCATAGTATATATGTCTAGAAAATGTTATAACTTTATTAGCCACAAACGAACTGATTAAAGCTTACATTTCTACTTGAATACAAGTATGTAATACCATATAAATATTTTTTGCTCGTTCAGGACTAAGAAACATGCAATATGTGATGGCTCACCCCGAAAGGGGGGACTTTGCGGATGATATCAATTTTGATTTTATCATTTCATCTGTTATAGTTTTAAAATGACACCTTACTTGTTGAAATTGATCAAGGCAAACAAATTTTACAACAGAAAATCTGTTGGAAATTCTAATTATTTTCTTTATTTTTTGCTGCCTATTTTTGTCATTTTCTCGAAAAAGTTGTTTTCTGTTGCAAAGTCCCCCTTTTCGGGGCGAGTCATCACATATTTGAATCAGAAAACTTTCCGCTATAGCCATCCACAACTGAAATAGCTAGAACATGAAGTTCAATACGAGAGCAATTAGTGCCCGGAATTAGTACTACTTCGTGCTCACATTTTTACACATCCAAGATTCAATGTTGAGTGGACGTCGAATGCCAGACAATCCTCGAGGAGGTCGGAGTTTGGTCATCAAATATGCAAGAGTATTTTTTGTAGATGACAATTGTGATTTCTTAGTTGGCTTTCTATTTTCTCACAAAATCTCACAGGAGCCTTTAGGGTTTGGAAATCATTCAATGATGCCACTTATCTGATTATTATCATAATCAGATTTTTCAGGCTAAAATTTGTAAAATCAAATGTTTGCCAAAGCCCGTATTTTCAGTATGTAGGCTTAATCTCAGAGATCGCAAGTCAATTTAACGCAATCTGACTTGCATCTTTGTTCATTTCCTTTCATTGTGCTCTTTAATATATTTCTTAGAGGATGTTGCTAAAAACCTTTCATACCAACCTCAAACATATCCCTCTGAGTTTGGATTTTAATAATCGAATCGGGAGAGAAGAGGATTCTCACATAATGTTGGTATATGGATATACGGTACGATATGGAGAATATTGAAAATTGCGAAGTCTGCGTGGCACACATCTGTACAAAAAAAATAGACCCCCCCCCCCACTTTGAATCGGATGCACTTTCTCAATCTAGACATGAGTGACACCTTATATCATATTGTTAAATGAATACACATCATGCTACATAATTAACTTTCCTATATAACTATTGAATTACCAGGAGGCCATTGCTCCAAGGTGGAGGATGATTCAAGGCCATGATCCACATCTTAAAGGGTATTCTTTATGTCTTTCCATATTAGAGGGTATTCATTGAATATTAACTTATTCTTATGGCATCACCCCTCATATCAGTTGATAAACCTAGTTTACTGACAGAAAGTTAATAAACCTAGTTTATATTTTGATAATCCTAGTTTTTCAATGGTTTGTTTTAAAACGGGCTTATCAAATTTGATAATCCAGGTTTATCTAGTCCATCTAGATTGACCTACGGCGCTCGCTTACGAGGTTCATCTAGATGGACTAGGGTTATCAAAATTACAAATATTGAATGAAAAAACAAGATTATAAAACAAACTTTTTTTGAATTGATAATCCTAGATTTTAAATTCAGTACACCAAGATGAAATTTAATATGATAAAGCTGTTTTTTAAAAACCATGAATATCAAAGAATTCAGCTGACAAACCATGATTATTGGCACCCATGACAACAAAATACCCTGACATTTCCTGAAATTAATGGCTTTTCCATACATTTGTATTAGGGAATTTTCTGACATTTCCTGAAATCACAAAAAGTTCAAGTGATGAACCTAGCTTATCATTGATAAACTAGATTTATTGAATTTTTGGACAACTATCATTCCATACATATCTGCTATATGACATCACTGCATGTGCCTTAAAGCATTTCCCCAAAATCTACTGGGTCATCATAACATAAGATAGCGATGTAGAGCACTCTACACATAACCGCATTATGTTCCTATCTTTGATGTATAGGACGATGACACTAACACTGTGTTTTTTGTATCTTGGCTACAAAATGATTAAAATTTCATCAAAGTTTGATTTGTGGCTGCAGAAATTCACACAATCCACTGCTGTCAAAACACGAGGGCTTGCCTTAAAGCCATACTCTGAGATGGTTATAAGATATTGTCAAAATCCTTGCAGATGCCCCCCTCCCCACACCTTGCCATTAAAAAACCCTTTTCTCTGCAAAATTATAGTTCCATTTCTTTTCTTGTAAATGTCATTGTAAACAATCATATTGATTTCTAAAAATTAAGCTCATTTTTAAATCAAATTTCAGTCTCTTGCTCACAGGTTTGCTAAAAATCATTAGCAGTAATGGAATTGACCTATGAACCTCATGGCAAGGATGCAATTCACTTTGATCCAAAATCCAAAAAAACTGCCATGGAAATGTGTTCTTCAAAGTATTTGTAAAGGACCACACAGCAAAATGTCCTGAAATAAGACTTTTTGAAACCAGATACCCTGAATTTAGGAAATTTCCTGACCATCTTGTATCTCTGCTATAGACCTGAATTCCAGGCTTGATGTATTCATATTCATATTTAATATTTAATATTCATATTTATTTTTTTCATAAAAACATTTTCACACATAAAAGAACCATTCAAACGGAGAATAGACCAGAAGGCCAGTCAGGCCTGATAGTGCCCTTATATAATTAAACAAACATTCTCTCTTGATATATCCACCACACTCTCACTGAAAAAGGTGAAGGAACACTGAAAAATTTTGAGATACGGTATGATATATGTGATGGCTCACCCCAAAAGGGGGGACTTTGAAGATGATATCAATTTTGATTTTTTCATTTCATCTGTTGCAGCATTTTCTAAGCTTTAAAATTACACCTCACTTGTTGTAATTGATCAAGGCGATCAAATTTTACAACAGAAAATTTACTGGAAATTCTTATTATTTTGTTTATTTTTTGCTGCCTATTTTCACCTGTATCTTGAAAAGTTTTCTGTCGCAAAGTCCCCCTTTTCGGGGTGAG
>JXSR01S024007.1:29232-43193 GCA_000969725.1 Ophiothrix spiculata | reverse complement strand
CGGTATTAATGACAAAGTTTCATAGTCAAATTCAAACCCTATACATGTATCAAAATATTTAGTCATTCTTTTATTGTTAATTTTCGTTGTCGACAACGGTAAATAGTTGATAATAGTTAATAGTTTGACCTTTTCAGGAGATCTATTGCAAACTTCTTTTGATTTATCTGCAATTTATGATGTGAAAGGGATGTTTTACCAAAAATCTTCGGCTCTTTCTTGATATATAGTATCAATAAATACATTTAGAGAATAGCCTCATATCAAAGATTAACAAATCAAATAAAAATCAAATTTTTGACTTTTCTGAAGGTTTTGATCAAAATTTTCCCGATATCTGGTAATTGACTGTTATTTTCTAACATATGAAGTGTAAATCATCCACAAATAATATTTCGAATTTTTGTCCAATGCCTCCTCTTTCATCAAGTTGGTTCATTATTTTGCTACAAAATGACTACAGTGCATTTTAGTTATTTGCTTCAGTAACTGATCCGTCTTACTCAAACGCACACCAATATCAGCATCCGCAAAGTGTGTTTCAAAATTTTGAATTTAAAAATGGATTTTGAAATTTTATCAGTGTAGAAGAGTGCCTTAGAATTGATCAAGTACTGTTTCAGTAATCTGTTTATTTGATGGCAACAGGAATTATTTGAATGATTATTTGGAATACTACTTTGAATAATGAAAGTAACGTCATTATTCTAAATATTCAATTGTTTTAAGAACATTAAAAGGTATTTCTTGTAATCGATTCTAAACAAAAATACTTAGAGCATCAAACTACGTATTTTAGGTTAATCATTTTAGCAACAGACATACAGACAACTGAGACAAAGTTACCCATAGGACATAGTGCAAACGTTTTACCACTCTTTTTAAGTGAATAATTTAGGGGTGTAGGCTGCATTGGTAAATTTAAGTAAGAAGTTAACTTTATACTGCTTATAGCGATCGACAGTTCACTTCTGCTAAATCAATTAACTTGAAATATAGGCTTGTAAAGCTGCAAAGGTGCCATATTTCAGTTCATCTTTGGAGGGTATCAGACATAAGAATTGACTGAAATAATACCTAATATGGCTTCTAGCGCTCGTTTAATGTAGCAAACGTTAGAGTTGAATTTCTTTTGCTGAATGAGGTCTTATTTCCCCGCATGGCTCGGAGAGATCTTTCTATTATATTTTGATAGAAATAAACTCTTTGTTACATGACTTAATCTTAATCTTCATCCCGAATAAGACGAACTATTCTTTGATTCGTTTAGATACATCTTAGGCTCCGAAGTCAATCGGACAGGAGTCAACTGCCCCATTTCTGAAATGTATGTTAAAGGATCGTACTAGTGTTATTTTGATCGAATTAGTATTAGAAGCATTATTTTGGCCAATTGTAAATGCCTTAACTTTTTTTTTCATGAACTTTATACTTCCTCTATTTAAATCCTCTATATGCTAACAGATGGATACAGATGCGAAATCTATTATACTGATCATTATATTTAGTCGTCTTTTTAGAGCAAGGAAACAATAATAACAAACATGTCGAAATATGTAAATATTATGCAATAGGTATTGTTATTTCTTTAATATGTGAAGCATTAAAATCGACTACAACCAACTGCGATGTTTTGTTTTAATAAATCAAAAAGACAATCAACTTAAGATGAAGGATTCTTTGTAAAGGCTGTAAATATTGAAAACAGTAGACATTTGTGACATGATAAGAGGAATAAATAAAAAGGTGTCGGAAATATTAGATTAAGATACAGAGCAATAAAGGTAGAAAATTCTTTTGTTTTTCAAAGTTTCTTTTTTAAGTTCGAGGAATAGCATATCTCTGTAACCAGATGACCAATTATGATGGGGTTTGGATCAAAATGTAGCATTTATAATGCACAATAAGGTTAATGAAAATGAAAATTGAAAATTATCGACATGTGACCCATTTTCCTTGGTCATGTCACATTTGTTTCACTGCAAACGTAACATTCCTAATCCGTCATATCCGAATTTCTACAGCGAATGCATCCAGATTGTTGATATTGAATTATTAAAGTAAAATATTCCACAAAATCCTTAATGTATCTTAAATTCTGAATTTGTTAAAGATAACACGAATCCTATATCATGTTTTCTAAATATTTATATGTATATAATTTCTTGAAATGTCTTTGATTTCTGCTCTGTCGCGTGCTCATGATATTCATCATGATCTTTCAAAATAAGAAGATGTCAGTAAGATCGGTGAAATTCATCTATTCACCACATATCCCTCTTGTAGATGTGACGTCATACACATTGACAATACTTGACAAGTGTGATGCTATCCAGGACTGTTCTCTCAAGACATTGTATTATGCTTGATAATATGATTAATGCTATGTTATGCTTTAGATATGTTAGTCACGACCCTTGTTTTGAACTGGTTGCTTCACTTTCTGAATTAACCTTTTCAACAATATTCCTTTTCATGGACTACATGGCCTTATTGCCTAACTCATATTCAGTAACCATTTACATCTGTACAGATGTGCCTGTACATGCACCCTCGGGTCAGAGTTAACATCGTGCATGTCAATGGACAGATAGAAATGATGAATGGCGTCGTTCTCCCTTGACACTGATGCTAAATTTGCAAGAATTATTTTTGTTTTATGTTTCCACTAAAGCACACACTCCGGTGCTGAGGTGCTTTTATTTATTTTTTAAACATAGACAAGCATAAATAAATACGTAATAAAAGAATTACACAAATATAAAATTTACATCAGGGAGATGTTATTACATAAATATCATCAAAGCGTTCCTTAGCCTTCCATCTCGATGTCCAACCCCTGCAATTATCCATAGCCCTGACGGGCTTGGCTTTCAGAGAATCTTTGATCTCTGTTTGGAATGCCAAATAAAAGTTGATACTCGTGTTGTTCACGCCACGCACTCAAGTCAAAGTTTGATAATGAATCGAAGTGGAAACTTAAAAAGAACAAATATGACATAAACCGTTGGCATAAGCAAAACAACTCTGCTGTTGATCAAACAAACACCATAAATGAAGAAGAGCCCATATGACCTAAGGTAAAAAAAAATATTAAAGATCTCTGTGCAAACATACGTGTTTAGTTTTCAAAGGCCCATGACCTCAAGACTGTTGTCTCTCGATCATTGTGTTCTAGATGTATTGAATTACCATACGCGCTTGAAATCTAATGTTACAGTAATTCTTTGGGTATGTAATATAATTCACACATATTTAGAGAGGCATTTAACCTTATATTGAAGTGACCTTAATGACCCTTTTAGAAGCATCTTTGTCTTTTGTAAGCATATAGGTAGTAGAAAATTGCAGACTTTAGTTGACATTTAGCAACTATTACTGGAGGGAATGTTGGCATGTCTGAAGTCTCAGTGGACTTTGTATAGATATAGCGATAATCCAAGAGCAGGTTACACTAGAATCTCGAGACAGTTTACGAAATGTTTATGTATGTAACAGGATACCTTTATATTCAAAATTCTGTGGAAAATAATTTCTACAACGATGGAGGTAATTAGGACAAAACTTAAATAACTATTTTTCCTTCAAATTAATCTTGTCGCTTTAGGAACACACATGTTTAATGTTTTTTTTTTTTTTGTCTTTTATTTTTCTTTTCATTTGTTGTGTTTCCATGTACTGATATTATATGGTAAAGTGTAACTTCTGTAAGCTTTATCATATGAATAGAGTATAATAGATTGCGTACTAACAGTTATGATACTGCCTCCTTCATAAACGAACAGGCAATTTGCATATATATTTTCCATTAACCTTTAAACTAACAACCAACTCCAACATCAGCCCATTTTATGCATTGCTTATCTTAGACTTTAATAAAGTGTCGTTCTTTATTGTAATTGACCTGATTATTACGATTCAGGGTGTCAGTCAAATGTTGTAAAAGAAAGCTAAAAACCCTAGTGTATTTATTCAGAATCAATCTTGGGTGTCAATTTGATGTCAAGATAACATGACACCTTTCTAGATAAACATTCATTTATTGAAGAATACTGTTCCTTACTGTTAATACACAGTTTGTATTTCCTTAAAGCAAGGTGTCACAGTGGCTGACACTAAAAGAGATCCAGGTACTTCAAAAAATCATCATTTACAGAAGCATCATTATTTTTGCAATTTAAATTTAAGGTCGAAGTACCCAATATGCAATTTTGATGTCACAAGTTAAACTTTTTAAAATGCTTGCTAAAAATCTAGGTTCTTAAGTTGACATTGCGTTTTCCGAACACGTCTTGCATTTTCCTGAATATGTCTAGCTGTAGATAACGATCATAACGAACCTTCTATATAGATTTTTGCTTAACCAATATAGTAGGTTATTACATTGCACTTTTCTTATTTGTATCAGAAAGAAATCCTTTCTTCTACGTTATGATATCAGTAGTATCTGCAAATTTTGTTTGAATGTAGTCTGCAAAACAAATTCTGGATTTAAGAATGAATTTTGAAATATTTCAGTTAAGAATAGTGGTTTTAATACATTAAGTCAAGTGTCCGTTTTAGTTGTGATCTGTATATTTGATGTCAACAAAGTAAAGTTAACTAAACAATTGTCAAAGTCTGAAACTGTAAATTTGAATATATGGAAATATTAGAAATGACAGTTAAGGACGTTTATACTTGCTTAATTTAATAAAGTCCTGAATTTAAATATTCCACAACATATATGTTATAGTCATCTCTAAAAACTTTACTCTAAACATTTTAGATAAATCACTTTTTATTGCTATTGAGAAGCAGATAACGGAAGCGAAATTCCCTATAGGAATTACAAATCTGGGAGGCGTAGCGTACTATAAATCCCCAATATGTTATTTATTAATTAAGAAATTGTTTGGCCCAACTGTGCGCATGCATCATTTTAATGTAAGGTCCAAAACGACTATCTTCTTAAATGTACCTAAAGGAAAGATCTATAAATGTGAAAGTGGTTTAATATATTCGAATCAGAAACAATACTAATGTTTTTCCAAAGAGCATAAAAGACAGTGAAAAGAAACGTTTACAAACATTAAATAACTGATAAGATGGATAAAGAATATAGGTGATAAAAGATTATAAAAAGTAAAGATAACAACAATACATTATAGAATTTGGAAAGAAAAAACGAAATAGATAAATTTGGCCAAAAATCAAATTTATTAGACCCAATTTTTTGACATTTGGATACCAACATTTGAATGTTTTGTGGGTATCCTGTTTTCTCACATTGTTATATTGTATATCATGGAAGTGTGATATGTTAGAAAAGAATACAGGGCTATTCTTTTACATGTACTTATTCCTTACGATAACATTGATGTTCGTAGTTATAAACGCTTAAATATTATATACGTAAGGAACAACGAACGATGGAAAAGTCCTAAAATCACAATCTTATTTTTATTTTTGTATCTCAGAAATAAGATTTTTGCATGCAAATGCATTTATAAGTGAAGCAAAATTTAAAAATCAAATGATAAATTCTAAGCTAAATATTCACATAGAAATCATACAAGAAGGAAACAGCCTAAACAGACGTCTTTTATAATGTTACTATCAGAGCAAGTAAAGGCATTGTTTGTTTTTTACCATCAATACTTTAAGAGTGATTGCTCTGAGAGTTCTTTTCTGTGCACTTCTTTGAATTATAACAGTTATTTAATGAGTTAAAAGCTTTTAGCAGAGCAACAGTTGTCATTATTGTTAGCCTAGGGATACCCTACATAGTGTTTACTACACAATCATTTTTAGTCATTTATAGAAAATACCAAATAATCGACTTTCCTATAAAGGAGTCTAGCATTGACTTTCGTCAGAATTTTAGTGTGGAATAGATATAGACTATTTGACATTTTGTATCCGTGACCTCGGGTGTTGTTGTCTATCTTTATTTTAAAGCATTGCTGTGACGTCATCCTATTCAACAAAGTATAGATTATTTTTTACGAATCTACTGTTATCCGTTGATTCGTACAGATAACAGTAGATTCGTAAAAATAATCAACACTTTGTTGAATAGGATGACGTCGACAATGACAATAAAGTAAATTCTTTGGCATAATAATAAAACACATTAATTTACATATTGACAAAGGTAATGGTCGAAAAGTATATCTACAAATATTTTAGCTCAATTTCAATTTTCTCTCAAGACAACTTTTAAATACAAACAGTAACTTAATTGCAAGATAATAATTACTCATGTACGTTCTTTGCATGCTCAGTTTTGATATTATTTTCCATCATGATGACACAATCATATCACTATTCACTAATATTGAAAACACTTCTTTGTGATAACTGACAACACAAAACTGTTTACTCATTTTTTTTTGGGTCCTTTTGATTTTGCGGAGAACTCTTGAATTAGACTATTATAGCGAGTTATAGTTTTTTCCTTTTTTTTTTTGAATTTGACTCTCTGATATTGGACTTTACAATCGTTTTTTGAATACGTTTACTTTACCTAACTTTTTAACAATAATTCGAAGTTGTTTAAAAAAAAATGCAAACCAATTCCTGTCTGCCTCCAAAATTCCACACGACATGGCCTCACTGCGCAGATGTTTACTGATCACTGTTATCATGGGTATTCCATGTATATTCGTTCGAGTTCTTCAATAATTTCCTTACTGGTTATCACATTTTTCTTCACCTGTGATTTTATCCCCTATGTTCACAGATTATGGATCATTTAGACATTTAATCTCACCAAATATATTGGATACAGCTCAGAAGACACATTTTCAAATATACTGAAGACAGCTCAGAAAACAAATTTTATAAACACGTATTCCATAAATCTGCAGATAGATTCCTTGTTTCAAAGTAAACAGAAAAACAGACATTTTCCTCGTAAAATTATATCCATGTGTAATGGGCATATGGAGTATAAAACTATTTCCTGATAATCCGGTGACTTTCTGGTGATTCCAATATTTCCATTCCTTGAAGTATCCACAGCAGACTTGAAACTCGGTTTTATTCAATCAGTATCGAAATTGCTGAAATTAAGAAAAAATGCCTACATTAGACATATTGCTTTAAAAAAAAGTTCCTAGCAAAATTGTATAAATGGTTGTAGCCCTTAAAAATTAAGTTCCTAGCAAATTGTATAAATTTATGGTTGTAGCCCTCTTTGACTTTTTTTGTCTTTTTATTTCCCTCTTTCCTTTTTTTTTTAAATCTTTTTTTCTTATTGTAGCCCGATTTATCTTCTTTTTTTTTTCAATTACCTCTACGTACGATTAAAACGCCCGTGAAGGGGGGGAGGGGGGGTCCACAAAAAAGGTGGTACGCATGCTCGTCAGAAAAACGTCGAAAAGGGGTCGATTTTTTCCCCATTGGCGTCGTTGAAGTCCGAGGGGTGCCTTTTCACGGTAACTTTCGACATTAAGGGTAGTCTTTTTACGATATCTTTTTACTTTAGGGTTACTTTTTTCACCAGCTATTCTAAAATTCCACTAAATAACTACAGAAATGGCTCCCAATTTATTATTCATGTTTTTATGGCAGAAAACAGTGCGTTATTACGCCGTTAATGGTCCACAATAGTGTGTTACACCATTATTGGGTCAAATTTCCATTACGACATTTAGGGGTCAATTTTAGTGCATTTTAGGGGTATAATTTAAACAGATACTGTACGACATTAAGGGTTTTAATTTTCAGTACATGATTTCGACATTTAGGGTCCGATTTTGAGATGCTCTGACGGGTTAAAACGATTTTTAATATCAAATACTTGCCTTTTTTTCAAGTTGGCTGCTGGTACTGCTGGTAGGTAATCCAAATCGTTGTTTTCCGTCTGACACTGAAAATTCGATAAGGTGTTCTATTTTGCTTTTTAGAAATGCGACATTTTAAATGGCTTTAAAATCCTTCGTATGTCCAGTTTAGCAGGTACGGGTATGTATCCCGGTATCAAATTTATTACTTGTTGAATGTTGAGCGGTACTCGTCCTACGTCGCAAACAGAGTATATCACATGCGCACCACACCTTGTATTGCTTATTTGACTTTCCCTCATACAATTACGTAACAGAACACTCTATGAATCCACTTTCTTTATAATTTTTCAATGGACCAATGCGTTTACATTTCATTGGATGTATTTAAAGACCTTGATCATTTTAATGGTTTATCGTAACTAATCACCTGTGGTCATTGGCGCATTATTTCTATTGAAGGGGAAACAGCTGCACAATCGCTCGAGATTTCAATTACATTTGCTATTCAAAGTACGAATCCACAGTTATTCACTTCTTTTAATTGGGCAATGGTTTAAATCGAAGAATCCACTCGAAGTTAATGATTCGTGATCTCCAAATCCACTCGGCTGCGCCTCGTGGATTCGGAATCACGAATAAATACTTCTTGTGGATTCTTCATGACTTCTCAATACACAAATATCACCTTGCAGGGTTAATATTCATTTATGTTACACACAGTTATCCTAAGATCTCCCAGCGCGCTAGCATTCTTGTGCGGCGGCCATTGAATGCGTACCTTGAAATCAATACTGCATGATATGTCTTTCTTATTCCTTTTCTTTTTCATTGAGTGCATATTATGATATTATATTACCGATACTTAAAGCTTATGGCTCACTCTATGATGAATAGGGGATCGACAAGCAACAGGTAGCTGCGAAAAGTACTTTTTCTTTTTTATTCTTTTTCAAATATTTGATTTTTTTTCTTAGTTTTTGAGATATTGTCAAAAATGTGTCCAAAAATGTATAAAAATAAACCACTGCCACCAATTTTGGCAATATTTCAAAAACTAAGAAAAAGATCAAACATTTGAGAAATACGTTCCTAGATACCGTATTGCTTTCTAGATTCTAAAACGTAAAGAAGTTCGCAATTTCAAGAAAGCAAAATTATTTAGCTAGCTTTCCCGTAAAATTCTGGGCCAAAAAAACCCACAATTTTGTGGACTTTAGGGCAAAAATTGCACATTTTGGTCCAAAAATGACCTCACCATTATGTTTAGTATGCAAATCCAATTCTAGAAATATATACTTTTATTTTGATTTAATTATCCGCTGCTGAGTTACAGAGCAAAAACCATTTCTGAAAACGAAGGGTCCTTAATGAAATGGACCTATTTGACCTAATATACTAGCAAGATGCAGCTACCGTTTGTTTTGATTTTAGACGGTTTGAATTCGACCTTGGCGTCCCCTTTAGCGTCCAACTAAACGCTAGCTATGTCTTGGTATCTTATGGACATTATCCAGGCTAAACGCTAAAGTAAGTGTACATTTTGTATTTCAAAAGACCATGACCTCAAAACTTTTGTCTTTCTTAATGTTCTAGATGAATTAAATTACCTTGCACACTTGCAAGCTAAAGTTACAATATTTCTTTGGGTATGTAATATAATTCTCTTTCTATATGATATTCTTCTTAACACATATTCAGAGAAGTATTTAATACATTGATTTAATGGCGATTGACCCTCAAGAAGTAGCTGTGTCTTTTGTAAGCAAATCTGTTGAGAATCATAGTAGACTGAAGTTGACATTTAGCAACCATTACTTGAGGGAATGTTGTCATGTCTGAAGTCTCAGTGGACTGCATAGATGAAGATAAATCCAAGCGCTGGTTGCACTTGAATCTCGAGGCGTTAAACGAAATCGTCTATGTATGTACAAAAAAATCTTCAAATTCAACAGGAAGAAAAAATATATGCAGCAAAATCTTTATAATGATGGGCGATTTTTTCTGTTTTTTGATAATATATGTCGTTTTAAGCGCGCATGTCGTTGATGTGAATTTATGTGGTGTTTTTTTCAATTAATGTACAATAGTACGATTCTCCAGCTTCAGTTTAATCTTGCTTGTTTCATGATCTTTTTGAATTATAAGCAGTTGTAAAAATTGTATTGTGACATTTCTGAGAAAATTTAGTTGTGCATTGTTGAAATCAATTGAAAGATATTAAACCCAATTATTATTTCCCCGCTTTACAACATGGTCTGTTTGCCTCAATTTTATTTCAACACTTTTTAAGATTTTGGTACCAAAATGTTGCTTATATTAATCTCATAACCCATTTTAAATTTCACGTCTGAGGTATGTTCCGTTTTAGAGATACACTGTAGTATATGAAAATATTGCGAATTTGCGAATTGAGTTGATTTGAATAGTGTTTTAATAAGCTTTATATAGAATATAATGTTATTGGGGTTTTTTTTTTGTATTACTTTGGTATACCGGTATCAGAAAAATGTAATACAAAAATTCAAAAGTGCTTGAATGTAAATTATTGGAGTGGTTATTTGAGTGTCCTAAGTGTTATCAATTATTTGTATACTGCAATTAAAGTGTATACCCTACTGAGGGACAGGAATCAGAATAAGAAGCAGCATTTCTTATTTTGTAAAGCAACAAACTCTAGGTTCAGTTGGTATCCCTTTACATTTCTACTAGGTTTTTTAAGTAGCATTTTCCCCGGAAGGAAGATTGTAATGTTATTGAGACTAAACATTACGGATCAGGTGTTGTGTTTGCATACAAGATCAGTAGCAACATCAATATTTTAACTTTATACGTAAGATGAATAACTTTTCCTTATATATTATAGATGTTGAATGACATACAAGCCAGTAAGTTCCTTGAAATAAACATCAGCACGCACTAAAGACAGTTTGTTTTCTGCACACAGATTTTGCTATACATGTACAACAATAATTTCCTTAATAGCACTGTGTTTACTATATATTTCAAATAATGTGTTGTTATTACCTGTGTTATTTTGAGGTAATGAGAAAAATTTATATTTTTTTGAAAATTTCAATTTTTTTTTGATATATAGAATAGTGCTATAGGCTTACTGAAACAACTACAACTCCAATATCATAGCATAGATTATTATTTATATCAGGCTTTTGTACAATACTGTTATTAACATGTGTATTGTATTTTTTGCGATAGTACCAGGATGCAAATATTGTACACATTACAAAATTACAACGATATGAATTTTTGTTTAAAGGGGTATTGGACAAGTTTAGCATCATCCCCAAACGTTTTGAAATGTTTGCATCATTTTAAAGTATAAGCGGTATAAACTAGCTCTGGTTCAGAGCTGAAAATGCTTTTGTAATATCAACACAACACAAGACCATTTCTATACCACTACACAGCACTGATTACTATCTGGCTCTTCTAAATAATGTACTGGAATCTACCCTGGTATTTTGTATCATCCACAAATAAAATTTTGAAATTTTGTCCAATGCCCCTTTAATCAAGGTGGCTACAAATTGACTAAAATACACTTTCAGTTACTTGTTTGAGTAACTGATCCGTCTTTTTATTCAAACGCTGTAGGAACATCTCTTGTAATCAATTCTAAAAAATATACTTAGAGCATCAAACTATTTTAGGTTAGTCATTTTTATAGCAACAGACATACAGACAACTGAGACAAAGATTACCCATAGGACAAACGTTCTACCTCTCTACAAGTGAATAATTTAGGGGTGTAGGCTGCATTGATAAATTTAAGTAAGAAGTTAACTTTATACTGCTTATAGCGATCGACTGTTCACTCCTACTAAATCAATTAACTTGAAATATAGACTTGTAAAGCTGCAAAGGTGCCATATTTCAGTTCATCTTTGGAGGGTATCAGACAAACGAATTGACTGAAATGATACCTAATATGGCTTCTAGCGCTCGGTTAATGTAGCAAACGTTAGAGTTGAATTTCTTTTGCTAAATGAAGTTCTATTTCACCGCATGATATTCGTATGGCTCGGAGAGATCTTTCTATTATACTTTGATAGATATAAACTCTTTGTTACCTGACATAATCTTAGTTTTCATCCCGAATAAGACGAACAATTCTTTTATTCGTTTAGGTACATATCGGTCTTCGAAGTCAATTGGGGAGTAGTCAACTGCCCCACTTCTAAAATCGCCAATTTATGTTATAAAGGATCATGCTTGTATTATTTTGATCGAATTTGTATTAGAAGCATTATTTTAGACAATTGTAAATGCGTAAACCTTTTTATTTCAATGAACTTTAAACTTCCTCTATATACTTAAAACAGAGAGATACAGATGCGAAATCTGTTATACTGATCACAATATTAAGTAGTCTTTTTAGAACAAGAACAAAATAATGACAAATATGTCGAAAAATGAAAATATGTAATTATTTCTTTAATATGTATGTGAAGCATTAAAATCGACTACAACCGATGTTTTGTTTTAATAAATCAAAAGGACAGTAAAGGTAAGATGAAGGATTCTTTGTAAAGGCTGTAAATATTGAAACAAATTACAAAAACAAAGTTGCCATTTTACTCTAAAAATATATGTATATAAAAGTAGACATTTGTGACACGATCAAAAGGAATGAGTAGGATGACGGAAATATTAGATTTAAGATACAGAGCAAGAAAGGTAGAAAATTCTTTTGTTTTTCAAAGATTTTTAAGTTCGAGGAATAACATAATCTCTCCAACCAGCTGACCAATTCTGATGGGGTTTGGATCAACATATAGCACTTATAATGCACAATAAGGTATGAATGGAAAAATGACAATTGAAAAATATCGACATGTGACCCATTTCCTTTGGTCGTGTCACGTTTGTTTCACTTCAAACCAGGGGGGAAGGACGTGACGTCATCAGATTTTGAAACTCCCATTCAAAAAACTTGAATTTTAACTCACGCTCAAAAATTTTATTTTATGCCCTTACTTAGTGTATAAACATGTGCAGATTTCAAAACCGTTGAGGTTACAACAAAAAAGATATTCGGATTATTTTCAAGAACTACCTTTCTTTTTATTTACGCATTGAAATATACGGGCGATACCATGGATGAATACGCATCAAACCTGAGTAAACAGTCCGGTAAATAGGCAATTTATTACGCGGCCACCGTCGTCTGCTTCAAACGTAACATTCCCAAATTGTCAAATTCGAATGTTTACAGCGAATCCATCGAGATTGTTGATATTGAATTATTAAAGTAAAATATTCCACAAAATCCATAAAGTATTTTAAATTCTGAATTTATTAAAGATAACACGAATCCTATTTCATGTTTTCTGAATATTTATATGTATACCGTATAATTTCTTGAAATGACTTGGGTTTCTGCTCTATCACGTTCTCATAAAATTCATCGTGATCTTTCAAAATAAATAGATGTCAGTAAGATCGGTGAAATTCATCTATTCACCACATATCCCTATTGTATATGTGACGTCATACACAATGACAGTACTTGATAAGTGTGATGTTATCCAGGACTGTTCTCTGAAGACATTGTATTATGCGTGATAATAATTATGATTAATGCTATGTTATGCTTTAGATATGTTAATCACGACTCTTTTTTTGAATCGGCTGCTTCACTTCAATCATACAATTTACAAACACAGGCGAAACTTCTGTCTAAATTTTACTTGTAAAATACATGTATTTCCTACCAAAATGTAAAAAGTGTAAACGATCCATGGTAAAATGTGGGTATTATATTAGTTTAAGAAAAATAAATTTTCACATTTTGAATAATTTGTGTTCTCGATTATTATGCTTATTGGGGTACGGTGTATGTTTTGCTATCTTTTATCAATAAAGGGCTCTGTCACACATCACTGTTATGAGCCGAAACGTACGAATAACGTACTAAGGTTTCATATACTAAACGTGCGTTAAATGGACAACATCGTATGGATAACGAATTAAACATATAGAAAACGGACACAACCCATATGGATTACGTCCTTAACGTACTTATAACAAACACATGACGAATACAATGAATAAAACGTACGTTTACCTCTATACGATAATGTAAGAAAGAGATCCTTTAAGCAGTTCTTTTTAAAGTTTTATTCAGAACCGCAAAAGAAAAAAAAAAGTGTATCAAGATTTCTGGTCATG
>JXSR01S024007.1:0-20900 GCA_000969725.1 Ophiothrix spiculata | reverse complement strand
AAAATAGAAACACGATGTCAGTACTAATATTCTTGAGCAAATGTTAGATAAACTTTGTATCCGGTGACATTTAGGTAGACAATTTAGGGAGATCACCCCATTTATTCCCTTGTGGTAAGAACATTTTTACTAATAGACTCGGATTTATTATTTATTTTTATACGATGAGAATTGTTAAATGAAACGCAGTATTTCAGTCGACGCATTTAGTATTGTTTATTGTTTATTGAATTTTGAATTTATTTTTTGTAAATCTTATCAATTGCATAAAGAGATTTTATGTGGCAATTGATACCTTACATTAAAAAGTTTAAAGGAATTACAGGATGATAACAATTTCTGTTGTTCTTTTTGTCTGAATGTAGATCAATGTGGATTTATTCAAGCGTCATTATGATATAGACATTTGTGATTCAGGAAAAGAATTTTGGTTTTACTTATAATTGAAGAGTGGTTTTTTTTATATTAAAAACACACTTTTTAGCTGCCAGCATGCTAGTCTTTAAAACAAGAATTCTTCATCCAGATTATTCTGGTACACATTTTACATCAAATTACAGAGATCAGGCAACTTCTATTAGAGTGCTGCGGTTCGTTGCCTTGCAGGGACATTATTTTGAAAACTCACTGAAGGACAAAGGTATGCAGAAGATGCTACATTGTAGACTACTGGTTTTTGCTTTTTTTTACTTTCGCTTTAAAATTTGCAGATGTTGTTTTCCCGTATGAAAACAATAAAAGGTATATAATGGGAATGATTTAAAAGTATATATATCAAATGCCATATGTATATATTAAGGGTGTAGGTTCTTATCACATTTTCATCCCCAGGGCTCAACCGAAAGTGGTATCTTTTTGATGCCAAATGAATGTCCATATTTTTCTGATTCTAAATCCAAAATTTTACCTACAAAGTCTTTATAGTTTTGGAGATATAGCATAAAATGTAGCTTTTTCAATTTCGTTTGTATTTACATAACAGCCTCATCCACAGGGTTGCATACGTTTTTGCCTTCCAAGAGAAAACAAGACACAAGCAAAGGTTGAAACCGTGCACAGTGCATTTCAGAGGTCAAGGCAAATCAGTTAAAAGTAAATTATACACATGCTGAATAGGATCTACATCTTTAAAGTCGTTATAAAGTATGTTTTTTCAAACAAACAAAAAGGAATGCATTGCATTTTATCAGATGCAGAAAATCATAATGGGAATTGCTATGCCGCATTTTTATCTCCTGAATCTGTCCTCTTCCCTTATGGACATTCATCAATATCAAATGATGACACAGAATACCGCTGAGCGTTTGCTTCCCCACTGGGATCACGACTAGATTTCCTAAAAGTCATATAGAAGTTTGTTGAATTTGTGATAGATCTGCGTACAAGTGTTTCCGATACAGTTGTAATTGACACTTCGTTCAGTGATACTATTTTGATTCATAACCAATTTTATATTGACCATGGTGTCATTGACATTTGCTAAAGTGGGTTTGAATTCAGGTAAATGTACATTGGTTCAGTTCATCCGTGACATAGTGGTGCTCGTCTTCTTACTACGGAGGCCGATATATAATAGATTTCGTGACGTAGAATAGAGTAACACTATAATTCTAGAGCGTATCAACATATATTTTTTCACCTTTTAAGACTCCTGCAAATGTGGTAAATCATTTAGGAATTTAATCATATTATATTTATGAGATTGTTTGATCATCTTAAAGTGCTTCTTGTAGTTTGGATCTAAGGTCTTGAAGTTTGGATGTAAGCAATATTTATTTGTTCAGAAATGTGGGATATGCAAAATATCATTCGCGCCAAGTTTGGTGTAATCGGTATCAAATACATCATTATATAGCATGTCGATATAACTTTCAACCAATAACAGCCAAATAAAGTAAAAAGTATTGGTATCTAGGACATAAATGTAAACATATCGCTGGAAAATGAGACATTTGATAATAATGATAATAAAGCTGTGAACTGTGGATGAATTCTTCGTGTTATGAATTTCGACACCTCGATTGCCTAAAAAGCTAGGGTACCTTAATAAAATCTGCCATGTATTAAGTCAATCTCTTGCACAGTTATAATGTTTGACGAAACCAAATCGTAGCTACTGGGTTTGACATTCCATCACAAAGACATGTCTGTTTCACAGCGTGCTTATTGACTTAAAACTAATTCAAACCTGTAAGAGGGTTGCTCTCATTACAGATTTTGATATCATTGCGTAGGCTCACTAAAGAACTTATATTAGAAAATTTAAGACGATAGTGGAGAGTTTAAGGACTTCACTCACCCCGGTTGGACGTGTCACAATAATGGGTTAGTTAGGTGACGGCAAGTGACGTTTTAGATACCAATGACCAGAGTTGACAATTGAATGTAAAGGTAATATTCAAGGCTACCATTGTGATGAAAGTAAATCGGTCATTTAGACTATTTCGTCCTTATATTAAAAAAACCGAATGAAGTTTAAAAGTCATAGTATTTTGATATCAAGCATTCATTTCCAAGTACCTGTATAATGCAACTGTTCAAAAAGCATAAACAATTTGGCACTTTTCAAAAAATTGTATCATTAAATGCAATAAAGTAAAAATCAAAAAAGAAACATTAATTGTATTTTCTGATGTCTCTTATTAGTTTTTTATTTATTTAAAATTACAAATGCTGATCAACATTTTGAACCCATTTAATTTGGTATTGATAATCTCGCTTTATGACGATTCAATTTTTCCGATTTTAAAGATCTGTCATTACATAAAGTGAAAAAGAAAATATCATGTCGTTAGTTTTCTTTCAAAAGGAAAATAAATTGAATAGGGGTGTATGTCCAATTTAACAAACGTTCTTTTCAATATTAAAGCTTGGTCAACTAAAACATTGTGTAAAACATCTTGGAGTCCTGTTGATGATAAGCTTCCGTTAGCTTACTTGGAACCATGCACTAAGTTGGGTTATCTGCGAACAAGGTGATATTTTTAAAATAATTTCGTTCGCTATGTCGCGTTTTTATTAACTCTCCGCAAATATAAACATTTCGGTAAACTTGTTTAAATAATTTTATTCATTCATTCATTCATTCAGCAACAATCACTATTGTAGATGTGTGACTTTTTAAACCATGACACACCTTGATAAACATGATAAATGTGATGCTATCCATGAGTGTTCTTTTTAAACCATTACACACCTTGATAAATGTGATGTTATCCATGAGTGTTCCCTCAAGGCGTTGTATGATACGTAATAATATGATTGGCACTACACAAGTGTTTAGGGTATACAGAACTTAAACAGATATAAAGTATAATAAAATCAGTCTTACGATTATTGTTTACGCTTTGAGATTTAGAGATGTTTCTGTGAATCTTAACCGACATGTCAAAAGATGCTCCTTTCTTAAAATATATAGATATATAATTTTTTAATTCCAAGTCGTTGTTTCACTTCTAGCCATTTGATATAAAGTGATTTTCGAGTGTCTTTTTCCCCAAAAAACATAACCTCTTTTTGCTTTTGATGGAATATATAGCACAAAGATATACGAGCGTATATTTTAGGCATAAAATCAAATAAGATAGCTTGATCATAAATGAAACCAGTACGTATACTTTCATTCCTTCTTTATATATAGCGCCTTTATGTACCCCTTGCTCATGATTCAAATCATGACATCGGTGTTTATATGTTTTGGTTAAAGAACAAGTTAAAATTTTGTTTTGTTTAAAATTAAGTTTCATTGTTCTTCTTCTAATTTCATTATATATTTGAATATCTGACAGCGCAGATGGAATTTTACATAAAAAGACGTTGTTTAAGGGTGTCTTTGCACACTGTGATGTTCCTAACGAATATTAATATTTATAATAATGGAATATTTGTTCTAGATAGAGCAATCATCACCCGTAAAATATGACGTCAAACTATTAGTTTCTATAATGATATACGGTATGTCATAAGTTGCCGGTGAAATTATTCTTGATTTGACTGATTTGCAAGCTGTTTTTGTTCAAATAATATAACCGCATATTTTGATTTTTAGGAACAAAAAACAAGTGATTTCCATTTCTAAGTAGGACATGGATCGTGGAGCATGTCATCGTTGAACAGAAATGCGTTTTTGTCTTTCGACTGAAATAAGCTTATCTGGAACTCATTTTTAAATCTTGCATCCCTTTGACCTAAATATAAATCAAGTTTTTAATAATACAATATTTCTTAAAAACTATAACATCTTAGCTATCAATGAACAAATCACTCTTGTTATTCAGAATAGAAGCATATTTTTAGCTGATTGAAGATTTTCATTCAATGTGTTTTTTGCATCAATTTTTTTATATGAAAATAGAAACACGATGTTAGTACAAATTTTCTTGAGCAAATGTTAGATAAACTTTGTATCCGGTGACATTTAGGTAGATAATTTAGGGAAATCACCTCATTTATTCCCTTGTGGTAAGAACATTTTTACTAATAGACTCGGATTTATTATTTATTTTAATAGCTGTCAAACAACATCACGTGTACGGTGAAGATTGTTAAATGAAATGGAATGAAGTATTTCAGTCGAAGCATTTATTTGGCGTCCATTATATCTCCCCGGATCGTTCGAATCTTCCGAAGACGTTCAAAATTTCTTCGACGTTTGATACTAATTTGTGTTATAATTTTGAACTCTTAAAAGTTCATCAATATGAAATTTTTTTGACACCTTTCAGTTTCAAACAAATATGTTTAGTGTATGGTGAACGTTCCAATATGGATTAAAATTAATACACAAACCTGATTACTAAAACAGCTGCGCCTTATAAATATATAAAATACTCACATTTTACTCAAAGGTGTCTCTTAAAATGTGTTACCCAAACATTTTTGTCATCAATATTTATGACAAGTGAAAACTATTTGCTCTACATACAACGTTGATGAGTTGCAAATGTGGCGCCAAATAATTATTTAATTTTGTGAGATATTACCTCTGTTTTAATTAAAAATAATATTTTCGATTTGACATGACTATAAAATAAGAACCCGATGTGATTGCCTATATGTGATGGTGATTACTTGTTGAAATTGATCAATGCGATCAAATTTTACAACAGAAAATCTGCTGGAAATGTTTATTATTTTCTTTATTTTTCGCTGCCTATTTTCATTAATTTCTTGAAAAGTGTTCTGTCGCAAAGTTCCCTTTATCGGGGTGAGTCATCACATATGATAGAATGATTAGGACATAAAATGTATAAGGAATGATTAAGAGTCGTTGTTACGTTTTGTTGTTCCTCTGACATTTGCAGATGTTTCCGTAAAAACATATTGTTAAAAGTTACTCTTTTGTTATAATAATTAGATATGTCAAACCTAGTCCTTGATTTGAATGGGCTGCTACGATTTCAACCATATGATGTAAAAGCAATTTTTATGAGAGTCATCTTGCAAAAACCTAAATCTCTTATATGCATGAAAATTTGAAACAAAAACGTGCAACTTAGCAAACGAATAAAGTTTATTTAATAGGATCATCAATGAAACATGTGTCCATTCTTTCTAGATTTGCAATCTTTACTTTATCTCTTTTGAGACCGATATATATTAAAATCTAAATTTTTAAAAGTCCATCAATCGTAAGAAACTTTTTTGATCCTTACAAAACAAATAATGGCATTATATCCATTCAAATATGAATTTTACTGCACGTTATAAATATATGACAAAACATTAAATTTTTTACTAAATGGCGTCTTTTAAACTGTGTTACGCAAACAAATGACATTCTTATCATTAATATTTATGACAATTGAAACTATTTGCTCTTCATACACCGTTGATAAGTTGCAAAATGTGACGCCAAATCATTGTTTTATTTTTTGAGATGTCACCCATATCTGGGGATATCATTTTCGCATTTTTTTTTTAAATTGCGTTGCTGAAAAACTTATCGAATTGTGCCCAGAAATCTCTAAAAACACACCAAAAGTATGCTAAAAGTATTTTGGCTTAAATCAGTTTTCATGGTTGTGAAACAATATCATACATATATTGAAAATAATATAGAATGATTATCATGAACTATCAACCATGAATTGTATTTGTTAAATTTATATAGAATAATCTTACATTTTATCAGTTCAAAAGGTACAGGTGAAATAACTACACCGCATATTTATCACCTGGATATGTCATCCCTTATGGACTTCCATCAATATCAAGTCATCACATTGAATACTGCTGAACGTTTTGCTTCTCGGATCATGGTTAGATTTCGTGAATGTCATATAGAAGTTAGAGTGTGTTGAATTTGTGGTAGATCTGCGTACAAACGTTTCCGTTACAGTTGTAATTGACACTTGGTTCAGTGATACAATTTTGAGTCATAATTCATTTTGATTGATCTTAGTGCCATTGACATTAGCTACCGTGTTTGAAGATTTATCCGTAAACAACGTATCGATCTGTGGAGCCTAGCATTGAAGTGAATAAGTAAGAATTTTTAACGAAGAATTGGTCACCTCCAATGCCTTTAAAATGGCCTGTTGTTGGAGTGGTTTTTTGCATGATTTTAGTATGTCCTAAAGTGATACTTGTTTGGACGTTTAGGTCATACATGTGAAAGCAATATTAGTTTGTGTAGCATTGTTTGCAATTATTTGCAATATTATCAAAATACGTAAGATTGTTACCATTGGCAGTAAATAGCTGGCGCAACTAACATCTTATAACTGTCAATATCACTTTCAACCAGTAACGGTCAAATAAAGTTACCATAATGGTATCTCGGGCATACTTGTAAACATATCGCTAAGGAACAAGTCATTCGATACAGTTATGAGACGCGAATGCTTTTCCCTTCGGGTTATGAACAACACCCAGGACCCTAGAAAAGAGAGCGCACTATGATAGAATATGCCATAATATCATTTAATAAATTACTTACATAGCTATAATGTTTGATTAAACCATATCATAGGTACTGGGATCGACAGTGTAGAAAGACAAACCGCGTCACACATTATCAGAAGATAAATCGCGCCGTAGATCATATCTTTCCATCTTAGTAAAAATGAACTTTTTTATATTTTTAATTGAAGACGTGTGTCAAAACGTTTAATTCTTTCTTCACATTTGAATTAAAACAAATAAAGATTATATTGTAAGATTGAACTTCTAAACGTTTTTTAATTGCTATGTTAATACATATAGTGTAAATAATGGAGATGTCAAATCCCACTTTTTAGTATCGCTTTCAATAATCTCTCTTGTTTACGTCAATGTGAACTTTGGAAGCTTTTTCACATAATAACAGCAACACCGTGGGAAATCCTCCAAATCCGTTTACATCTGCCCAATCGCTTTTATTGCTGTTAATATCATGGCATCGCTATTTTGTTGAGAACACCATCATCTTGCATTATATATGGTGCTACCAAGAAATTGTTATCTGGATATAGATCAATTTGGTTTCATTCAGGCGTCATTATGACATAGATACGGTGCCTGTGATTCTTACAAAGCAGTGGATTTGACTTACAAATAGCACTCAGATCACAGATAACATATTTCTTAACCCATTTTCACACTTAGAAGTCAATGCCCATTGAGATGCTTTTATTTCCACAAGAAAGAAGATTGTGACCTCCTGCATATGAATTACTAATGAATCATAATGGCCCCATATAAATCTGTTATTATACGTTGTTTGTTAGAGCTGTTTTAAGGACCATTTAGACTCTCATTCATCAGAAACACACCGCGGAATATTACTTCAGCTATGTTAAGGACATTTACTAAACAATTAAAGCAATACTATAAAGTGTTAAAATGAAGCGCCCCCTGTTTGTTTCAAGTTGTTAGATATTGATACACTCCGTACTAGTTGGCCTAAATATGCTTACATTTTTGTTATGACCATCTGTTCAATTACATTTGGAAACCCGATTTGCAAAACATATATACACCTCAGAAGGACATAAAGTTAAGGATTGCGTAAAACACGGATGTTCTAAAGCTGTACTTCTTTAAATATATTCTGGCAATCATAGTAAGCAATTTCAAGACAAACGCTCTTCTCATATTTTAAGATTGTATCCTCACATTTTTATTTCGAAGTAAATTTGTCAATCGGTAAGAAAAACCAAAGCTGACTGAAAACATTCAACAAAATTCAACTTACGTATGGAATTTTTTTGATAATTTATAAATGATAACACGAGTCAACATTCATACTTCACATGATATCCTTCTATTAATTCAAGAAATATGGTAACTTACTGCCCTATCAGATTCTCATGAAATTCATTGTGCTTGTTCCAAATATCAAAATATAAATAAAACAAGCAAAATCTATTTCTTCTGCACCATCACAAGCACTGGTGAAGAAGTGATTTCATCAACTATGACACTACTTGTTTTATGTGATATTATCCAAGATTGTTCCCTCAAGACGTTACGTGATGCGTGATAATATGATTGGCACTATAGAATTTGAAGTGCAGAATTTGAAGAAAAAAAAATAAAAGTCAGTCTTACTATCATCGTTGGCGCTTTGAGACTTGATGTTTCTTTGGAAAAAAATCTCAAGAGGGAATTCTTTTGTAGTAACATATACTACGTCAAATGTCATTCTTGTTACCTTGTTTATAATGGAAGATTTACACAATATTTCAAAACTCTCCAACTTCAGATACGCAATTTTGCCTCATGACAGTTATATCTCTTGATGAGAACATACTCTTATCATTGATAGAAAATATATTGGTTAGTTCTATAAAACACAATTTGTTAAGAGATAAGAGTACGTTCACATTTAGAGATACAACTGTCACAATGTAAAATGATGTATCTGAAGTTTTACCATATCAGGACCATACAGTATCAATCAGATTACACATATGATCTGATGTTCGATATTAAAATATGAAACATACTTGAGTTGTATTTTACAGTGTTTCTTTGTAATGTGCCAAGCAACCACATTGAACTCCCAAATAAATCGAATTATCAATAAAAATGTCATGAAAATCAAATAATCACACCCTTCGTAATTAATTTTTCTTTTCAACATAAATGTAATACTTTTGATAATGACATAACAAGGAATAAATAAACTTTCTAATTTCATCTCTTTTTCTTTCTTGTGTTTTTCGTTATGCGTTTGTTTCTGTTCAAGTCCATATTAAGCAATATTTGACTGAAAAAACACTTCTTCTTATTTCTATTTTATGGTCTTTCCTTTTTTATTCGTATATTTCAAAATATTATCAGTCATCGACCTTACTGATATTATCACCAAAATACTGCATCGTAAGTGTCACTTTTTTGCAGCTTCAATCACTTATGTTATTCCGGTGTTCTTAAGCAAATCCTGGATAAATGCTTTATCCGGTGACATTTTAGAAAAACATTGAGGGAATTCCCAAGTGATTAACATTTCTTTGCTAATATATTGAGATATATATATTAAGTATCTTAGTATTTTCAATGCTCGATATGATTTTAAAGATTAAATATTTGTTCAATAATTTTACTCAAAATCATATTTTCTGTTATTCAGCCTGTATTGCTATATTTATCACAGCATATACCAATATAGCTATAATATTAAATTAATCATGATTAGTTTTGTCTTTAAACGTATATCACAGGAGAAATTTCATTTGTCTTTCAGTATTTTTTTTAACTTTTCCATTTTGCACAGATATATCTATTAATTTACTTTGTATACAAATGCTCTTTTATTTGTTTGTTTTAAATACATCTAGTTTACATTTTTAACTGATACGCTCAATGAATTCTTATTTGCCCAATTAAATATATCTCTTATAAGAAGTCGAACACATTCTTTATATGATAAATGAAGTCCAATTTGTTAAGAGAATCTATTAAAATCAAAATTTTTAAGGAAACAAAAATTACCCAGTTAATGGTTTAGCACAACGATCTAGATATCACAGTGGAAATAATCTTATGAATCCGTCAACATTCAAATTGACTTCAATCAATCAATCAATCAATCAATGATACAAGTACTTGCATAACATGCATACCCCATGAAGGAGTTTATTCGTACATGGGACACACGGCTTTACGTGTCACATCATGACCCTTAATACTCATGCCTGTTTTTCTCCTCTGCTGGGATCATGGTTCGATTTCCAGAATGGCATATAAAGGTATCCAAAAAGTAATGCATACAATCAATATACTCGAATTGAAATTAAAATTAGGTCAAAGGTGCATATACTTAAATATTGCACAGTGTCAAAAGATTAATATTTGATTATATGCACATACGATTATAGTGTACGATTGTAACTGTAACCTTATTTTAATTACCATCCGTACGTGAACTAGAATATTACGATTAATTTTTAAAAAGGTGATATAAAACCCTACTCTGTTGTTCACTTCATCGTCGCATTTGCACAAAATAACAAAAACACCATGGGGAATCCCCCGAATCCGCTTACCTCTGCCTCATCGCTCTTATTAGTGTAAATATCATGTCAGTGCTTCCTCTTTAGAGAACACCATCACTATGCATGACAAATGGGGCTGCCAAGATATCTTTATCTCAATATAGATCAGTTTGGCTTTATTCAAGCGTCATTATGACATAGATATTTCTGGTTCGAATAAACACATTTCATTAACCCATTTCCAGAGTCGTTGACATTGAGTTTCAAGTTGAGTTTGTGAACAAAATACATAAGCATTACTTACGGTGAGCATTACTTAACATCTCCAAAAGTTGTCTTTGGAAAATGCCTGAAGCATCAATATCTTGGAAGTTGTCCTAATCCTGATGTATTTGTCTCATCATTCATATTAGTGTAGAAAATGGCACCATTTTTCTATTCTTCCAAGCGAATAATAAGCGTATGGTTTTATATGTTGTTTGGGGAGTTGAGGATCTTTGTTCTTAACTGTAATCTGGGACCTAATATCCATTTCTTACGAGCGTGCTTTTGTTACGAACGTGGATATTGGAACCATTCTCTTTATCCAAACGGAATGATTTTGTTGTATAGATTTTCCTCCTGACATGTATGAATCAGTTAAGATTGCAGATTAAGAACTATTTGGTATGTTTTAAGCTAAATTGTAGCGGGTAAAAAATCATGATTCCATTGGCAATTAATTATGAGATTGTAATTTCTTGGTAACAAAGCGAGGGGTTGTAGAATGCGCAACACCATTCATACCGTAACATCTTTTGCATACTTTCTCAAAAAATGCTTTGTTGAGAACCATTTTGTATCCATTACATATTCTCCGCGTATCACTTATCAACTTGTAAGTTCTTACTCCAGACATAGTGGTATCTATATCATTGTTATTGTCAGAGGGTGTTACGATAAGTACACATCAACTAGTGCTTGGTGATCCCAGACGTAGCCAACGGCTCCTGTAGTTAATAATTGTGCTATGTGTCTTTCTCCTTCGGTAAAGAAACCTTAAAGTTATGTATCATTTATCTGGTAAATTAGGCTAGGCGTGTAAGTATGTGCTATCGTTTTGCTTCTATTAACTGTGCTGTGAAGAGGTGCTTTCATTTTGATGCCTTTAGGTGTCTCGCGCAATATTATAATTTCTTGGTAACAAAGGGTGGGGTTGCAGAATGCCCAATACCATTCCCACCGTAACATATTTTGTATATTTTCTCAAAAATCATTTGGTATCCATTACATATTCTCTGCGTATCACTTTTCAACTTGTTGGTTCTTGTTCCCGACATAGTGGTATCTATATCCTCCTTACAGTCAGAGGGTGTTACGATAAATATACATCAACTAGTGCTTGGTGATCCCAGACGTAGCCAACGGCTCTTGTAGTTAATAATGATGAAATGTGTCTTTTTCCTTCGGTAAAGAAACCTTAAAGTTATGTATCAATTATGTGATAAATTAGGCTAGGAATATAAGTATGTGCCATCGTTTTGCTTCTATTAAGTGTGCTGTGAAGAAACGCTTTCTTTTCGGTGCCTTTAGGTGTCTCGTGCAATATTGTGTTCCAATATAAGCTACTATATCATTATACCTAATGAAATCTGAGCAAATAAACCATATTTTGCAATGTAGAGTAATAGATCTGCTAGTGAAAATGGAATATAAAGAATAGCTACTACCACGAGATGGAGTAAAATGCTAATAGCAAACGTCCTGCTAAAGGGAATTGAAAATATATAAAAGTTTCAAAAACGATAACACCATATTAATTTATACTGTTTTCTGTATTTTAAAATGAATATCAGTCCATCAGAGTAATGAAGTATTTGACGGAAAAAGGATATTGACAATAAAAAATAAGAAACACAGTGTTGAAACTGCTTTCTTGCAAAATATGCAACCTCCATTGGATTCTGCTCGTGTATTTTTGTTCCATCAGAACCTCCTCTGACAAACTGACCATTTTGGGACATATGAATTTACTTGTAAGAAACATTATAAGTCTCATGATTTAACTAATTACCACCATATTTATAAAGTTGCACTTTTGAATATATAGGTGATTTATTGAATGACTAAATTACTTAAATGGAAGAAGTGTCCTTTAAATTGCAGGTTATTTATAGTGCACCACGCGGGTCCTCTGACTTGTAATTCCACACGGCCTCAGCACACTTTACAGAGCAGTTCTAATCATTGGGTTAAATCACTACTTGGACTCCCTGGGGCCAAAGGGCTAACCGCAGCCTACATAAATTGGCGCAACCCTAGCTTGATCAATTCACACTCTCATTGAATATACAATTTTCACACACTCAGCTCAAGCTGGACTTGAACGCGAAACGATCGATAGAATCTAAAGAGCCCATGTTTAACAGTCCGAGAACTAACCGACTGAGCTAGCGAGAACTATATAACCTTAAAGTCATTCAAGCATACCAAACTATATTTAACCTTAAAGTCATTCAAACATACCAAACTATATTTAACCTTAAAGTCATTCAAACATACCCACTTTATTCTATCAAAAATTACCCGCTTCATCTTCATGGACAAAGTAAGATATTTTTACTTTGATAAGGTAAAACAAGAATATTTACTATCGAATAGATTTATATATAGAATTGGTTGCATTTTACAAACGTCATCCATGCATTGTTCAGTTATTTTAGAACAGTGACGGTCAATATTTCAATGTTTTGCCTTAACTTGATAGATAAGGATGGTCCAGCCTATAACGATCCTCTCATACAGCCACTGATTCCCCGTGTACAGCGTGTCACTAGTTATTTTGTGGATGACTTGTTGCTGAGTGCTGATCATTTGAGTGTGAAATTACATCTTATTGGCAGTATTGGCCTCAAACAAGTTGTTGTCATTTGAGTATATCTTCTTCTGATTACATTGTAATAAGACTAGTGGTTCCTCGCAGCTAAATGAAAATTAGAGTATTGCCTTATTGCCTATGGCTTGTGTTGCCTTTTTAGATTATATTTATTTCAGTTCTAGAAAATTCATCAAATGGATGTTCTATAGGAAGGAGCGGACCTACGTCATACGCAGCGGTTACGCAGCACAGTGGTCTAAAAATAGCTCGCGTTGCACTTCGAGCGCAGTGAAAACAATCAATACTTCAGCCAGTGATCCCGTCATTTTCTTTCTTTTTTAGCCAAATGAAAATCTGTGAAATGATGAGCTGTTTGTCATTTTGTTAAGACTTGAATACCACACATCCCATATGATTTTGGAATCGAAATATTTTGACAATTTGCTAAAATCAATCGAAGTTTCCGCGAGCCGGCATTTTCTCCATTGAGTTGAATGGGAAGTCGTAAACAAAACGCCCGGATGTCCGCTCCTGCCTATTGGTATTCATCACAATAATCCCTTAATTTAGGCACCAAAATAAGCACTATAGGCATATAGCACGTATTTACTATTTTTTGTATCCAATATAAAATGCTGGAATAGATGGAATATGAAAGACAATACACTGAAGATATCTTTACACGTCAAGAAAGTGTGTGCATTGGTACGTGTAGTAAAACCTTTAAAAACTTAATTTTATCCAGAAAAAATAGTAAAAAGGTTTTTCCGGTAAAAGTAGACATTTTTCTACCGTAATGAAAATATTTCTGGACAAAGTTTAATTTTTAGGAATTATAAATGCAATTTAGCAAGTCAAAATAAACAAACATCCGATTCCTGCGCAGAATATTCAGAATCCTAGATAATTAGTTGAAATCAATAACTTTGAACTTCTCAAATTCCTAATTTGTCCGACCTCATTTTATTCATGATTGACGACAAAAACCCACATACCAAAAATGGAATGTTTATTCTATATCAGTCTTTTTAGTAATATTAAAGATTTGTCCCTTTAATGAGTTATTTATGAACGTTATTCTAAAGAAAAACGTAAACTTTATGCGAAAGTGGTTTTCTCACTTCAAAGGTGCATCATTTCCGGGCATAATTCATCTTTATATGTTTTTCTTCAAACACAATATGACAAATATTGAGTCTTCTTATCCATTCTTTTTTTCTCAGAAACCTTAAGTCAATCAGAATTTACCAATGTTTACGCGAGTGTGAAATCACTTTTTGATATTCAATCTTTGGGATAAATTGATATTTGGTAACCAGGATGAACGTAATAAGATAAATGTAAACTCTGGTATCAATATCTTTGTTACAGTCAGAGGGTGTAGCCAAAGGCTCTTGTTTCTTTATGCTATAAACCTCAACGTTATGTATCAATTACCTCCGAATTGAATACAATTGATGATCTGTAAATGAAAATTTACATGCTTATGAAAACCAAAGAGTGTGTGATTATTTTTTAGATCGTAGAACCTGAATATTTTTCATATATAATCGGTCATTCATAATCCATCTTATTGTACACAATTTATGAAACTTTTGAGGCAAAACAAAAATATTTACTAACACATCATAGATTCATCAGCATAAAATGTAAACGTAGCATTGAAATAAATCTTATTACCTTTATTGACGATTGACCTCAATCAAGTTGTAATTTGAGTATACTCGAACATCTTCATAGACCTGATTACATTTCAATGAGACAAAGGATGCTCACACGAAACTGTAAATTTCAAATGTTTTTCTGTTCTTCTGCACATTACATTTATTTCAGTCCTAGAAAATTTTTCATAATAATTCTATTACATTAAGACAACACCTTTGAGCTTCTCAAATTTCTTAATTTGTCAAATCTCATTGAAGACAAAAATCCACGCAAAGAATAATGGGAATACAATCTTATTTTCTTTTAGGTATCCACTCGAGATATGTCACTTTGTTCGGTATTTTGTTTTTATAATTATGTTTTTCATAGATAAATGTATACATTATGTGGATAAAATTGAAGTGTTAGAAGTGTTTCTGAAATGTTTCTGACTTCCTATGTGTAAAACTCATCTTTGTATATTTTCCTTCAAACTCAATAAGATAATACCGAGTCTCTTTATCCTTAAAAATTTCTTTTCTCGGAAATCTAAAAACAATCAGAATTCACTTGAGTGTGAAATCACATTTTGATATAATCTTTTGGATGATCGAAATTTTGGTAACCATAACAAACGAGACAACCGTAATACAATGAAATTGAATTCTCAGTTATCTAATTAGTTATAATAATGAAAAACAAAACCATTTCCCTGAGATTTTTCTCCGATGACACATTTTATCTTTAATTCTTATCTTCCTTTTTTTGAAAATATAATTCTAGGAATGGCAACACATGGTTAAACTTTATATATATATTAGTTTATGTTACTTTTTACCAGGTCAGCATCAGATCATATAGGTTTTTGGGACATGTCATAATAACTTACAAAAAGAACATTCTGTACAGATATTTCTAAGGCCAATTATAAGTCCGAGTATTTAAGATTTTACCACATTCCCGGAGTTGCCTTGATTTCTGCCCGAAATAGCATAATTTTCATATGAGTCGCAAAAATCATGTTGTATCTGTCTCATCACGTATGATAGTGTGAAAAATGACAGCAAGCAGCATTATCCTATAGATAAATGTATCATGATAGAGCTCAGCTATCTTTCTTGCGATATTGTTATATCGTCATGGGGTTTCACGATGTCTCTTCTTATCTGCAATCTGTGGTCTAACATCAACTTCTAAATAACTATGACGTTCTTTTATGAAATGGATTTAAGGACTCACACAGATAAAAGAACCACTCACATTATCCATTTTTATCACATATGTACTTGATGTACCCATATCGAAATACAATAACAGTTTAAGGTTCGACACAATTAGTTATCATGTTCTTTAAAAAAAAAACCTACTCTTTGCTAATCACACATTTTTACTCGGACATTATTATATTAGCCGTAAGCAAGCAGAAACATATCTTAATACTAGTTGGTATGAAAATGGGGGAAAGCAGTGAAATGCCTAAAATTCTATAAGAGAGCTTATTTTATAAACTTTCTAAAAAATATAGCCTAGAATATTATGTTATCACTTACGTATTCTTTTCGTATCTCTCATCAGCACATGAGTGCTTGTTCCAGACAAGATGATATTAAAGTTCTTTGTTACAGTCAGAGGGTTTTAAGATAAGTAGACATCAACTAGTGCTTGGTGATCCCAGACGTAGCCAACGGCTCTTGTAGTTAATAATGGTGTCATGTGTCTTTTCTCCCTCGGTATAGAGACCTTGCGAAAAACCTTAAAGTTTTGAATCAATTATCTTGTAAATTGGGCTAGGCGTTTTCGCTTCTATTGTCATTGGTGTGTAGAAGTACTTTCTGTTCGGTGCCGTTGGATGTAAAATTGTATATAATGGTAACCGTAAATAAACTCACTCAGTGAGGTATAGGCAACTGTGAAATTTAAAATTGCACATAAAATCAAAATGATTGGACTGATTGACTAAAATTTGAAACTCACGGATTGGTTCTATATGTGAGACTAAAATCGTAATTGTGTTGAATCGGACCATGCTCCTTTAACCTTCTAATACTTATTATTACTTACAAAAAACCAAACATTCTGTTATGTTGTCTTTGGATTAAGGATGTCTATTCGTAGCTTCAATCCGCCGGCTAATATTAACATCTCTTTGTAAAATGGATATTAGGATGCACACGGATATAGGAATCATTCACATTATCCAAATGGAATGTTTTTGTCTAGTTTTGCCTTTTGACAGACTCATTCACTCAATGAATCACAATAGCACTTTTTGAAACGTGCATATCAAATATCAGTTTATAACTGATATAAACTATGTAATTACGAAGGAATCTATTTACCTTTTTAAACTTATATTATGCATTGTTAATGTTTATTCCACAGTTTTGGTCTTTCATCCTGCCTTTTCTATGTGCTTTTAATCTATGCTGTGTACTATTCATTGTTTGTGTTTAAAAATTGCCTTGATCTATTGTAGATATATCAGTTTTATCATGTTTTTTAATGTATTTATTGTAAAGCGCCTTAAGTTCATTTGATGTTATTGCGCTATATAAAAATAAAGTATTATTATTATTATTATTAAATAATAAAAACACAATATTGTGTATTTTGAAATAATAGTATTACTATTGCCTGCTTGAGATATGACTGAATTCTACATTATTTGGTGCTATTTAAGTAACCTGTAGCTCGGGTTCAAGAACCAATGTAGTAAAAACGACATTTTCCACCAGATTTTGAAACACAATTTCAAAGTTCAACCGGAACTAAATTTGCTTTTTGTTTCATGGTATATAAATGCAACATTTATCGTTTGTCCAATGGACCAACACTTAGCTAATGCGTTGAACAAGTTACTCTTTGCTTGTCATACATTGTAGCTGTGACATACCGTAGAGTAACCCCATCTGTTAAAAGGTGACAAAAATGCGATAATGCAACACCTAATATCATATTTCGAAAGGAGCGTATAAATATTTGATACACTTAAGTTTCTCCAAAACCTAGCCGACACTTTTTGGTACCCACTACGTATCCTCTTCATATCCCTCAGCAGCCTACGATTTCATGTTCCAGACATAGTGGTATCAATATCCTCGTTGCAGACAGAGGGTGTTACGATAAGTAGACATCAACTAGTGCTTGGTGATCCCAGACGTAGCCAACGGCTCCTGTAGTTAATAATGATGCTGTGTTTCTATTTCCCCTTTTACTAGAAATCTTTAAGATATGTATCAATTATCTTCTTAATTAAACTTGGCACATAAGTACGAAGAAGCAATTTTCCTTTCAGTACCATTACGTGTCTTGTTGTGTTCTAATGCTTTGTTTGGATATATGCTTATCACGCTGCTACCATAATACCGAGTGAAATGTCAATCTGAGCAAATGACTCATATTATAAGATGTAGAGTAAAATACAAGCTGGAAGAACTTAGGATTAAAGAAGATTTTAGAAAGATAATAACATCATTGCATTCTTAAACCTTACGGTTTGCTTAAGTGTAAAATGAAACAAAGTCATAAATTCATCACAACGATTGTAATATTGGCAACATGAAAGATAGCATGAATAGAAGAAAAACGTTTAAACTGCTTCATTTTAAATATTGACATAAAAATGTACATAAGTAGGAAGATAAAATCTATTTTGGAGATGAATCCATTTGGAAACAACAGCATGAAGTTAGAAAGGTCTAACAAACACAAACTGTTATGCTGCTTTCATACTAATGTCGCTTTGCAGCTTTGTCGCTGCGTGACGAATATTTTTTGCAAAAACTTGCCGCTTCCGGTTGTCGTAGCGGCAAAGCTAGATGTCGCTGAGGTAATCAATATCGGCAAAATTGTGTCGCACGACAAGAATTTTTGAGTTGAAATGAATTCAACTTTGGGAGCGACATGAAGCGGCAAAGCAGCAAAGCGACAAAACTGCAAAGCTACAAAAGTGTGAAAGGAAGCAAGCGACATAGCTGCAAAGCTACAAAGCTGCAAAGCGACAATAAGTATGAAAGCAGCATTAGTCTCTGAAAACATCTACAGCTGGTGATGCCATATCTTCAGCTCTCAGTTAAATATCAAGGTTGACTTGTAAATGACAGCTTAGAAAGACCAACAAGTGTATGTTTAGCTTCAAGATCTTACGAGCAACCTATTCCATTTCAAATCAGCCCATTGTGCAATATTTTATATTTTCAAGCTTTGATGAGACAAAGAAAAAAAAAAGGCTGACATTGAAACGATTCATAAAGATTGGTAATTTCATATCGCATTTATAAACTTAATCCACCAGTTATTTCAAAATTGGCAAAAAAAGGTTAATATTGCAATTTTCTGTATGAGGATAAATCACCCTAATGACTTCTAATATTGGCACCGATTCCCCGTGTACAGCGTGTCAGGTGTTATTTTGCGGCTGACTTGTGACTGAGTACTGAGCATTTGAGTGTGAAATTACATCTTATTGCCAGTATTGGCCTCAAACAAGTTGTCATTTGAGTATATTCTAACATCTTCTCTTGGTTTTCTTGTAATGAGACTAGTCTTGCTCATAGCAAAATGAAAACATGGAAATTAGACTATATAGTATGTTGTCTGTCTTTAGATTACTTTATTTCAGTACTCAAAATTCATTAAATGGGGTTTGCTAAAGATCCTCATTGTAGCCTCATCAATTGTAGCAATTAGGTGTTCTTGACTAACTTAGTTGTTCCTGTTACAAGTTAATTTATAAGGCTTAAGAACTTTCAACTGAAAGTTGTCAGGGTGTCTGTCCTTCGTCTTGATACTTCATCACAGTTTAGACTGTATCAACAATTGAATACGCCAGAATAAGAACATCTCAACTCCAATAGCTTCCTTCTGTTACGTTTTTTAAAATAAAATGCATATAAATCTCTGGAAATGCTTTCAAATCACTAGAAAGCATTTCCATGTCTTTATCCCAATCATAGTGTCACATTTGATCTTGTAGTTGACTTTGTTAGACATTGTTAGATTAATTTTCCTAGCATATAGTTGCA
Organism: Ophiothrix spiculata; assembly: GCA_000969725.1. Classification (NCBI taxonomy): domain Eukaryota; kingdom Metazoa; phylum Echinodermata; class Ophiuroidea; order Amphilepidida; family Ophiotrichidae; genus Ophiothrix; species Ophiothrix spiculata. Next base: position 954 of record JXSR01S024007.1, on the reverse strand, counting down.
GAGGGGAGGTCATGGAGTTGGGATGTTCTTGTAATGGCTGTTTAAATATAGCAACTATATTCTATAGCAATGTCTAAACAAGTCAACTACGAGGTCAAATGTGACAATATGATTAGGATATTGACATGGAAATGCTATTTTAGTGATGTGAAAGCATTTTCAGAAATTTGTATGTATTTATATTTTATAAATATAATTAACAGAAGGGAGCTATTGGAGTTGGGTGTTATTATTCTGGTGTATTCATTATTGCTTTGTGGATGATGCCTTCATTCCTTTCAAGTGTTATATTGCTGTCAATACATTTGATATTGTTTTTTCCGCCGATTTCGTTAACAATATGCCTGACACATATAGGCAAAAATTTTAGTTAACTAGACCTTCAAAAATCAGTTTCAGAGACCAAATTTTTGCTCAAAATCAGTTCAGTAGACCCCATTCCGGTGCTTCGTACCTACCTATCATTTTCAAATTTGAGTGCCCCGGGCTATAAAGCATTGATTGAATATCTCGTACGTACAATTTATTACAATACAATGTATTGGTATTATATTGAGTGGAATATAGAAGGCATATATTACATAGATAACATTTTTTTATTTTACACGTAGCTCCTTATAACCTAAGAGTCAGTCACACATTACGAAACGGACAAATAACGTGCGAATACACTGGTTGGTAATCGGTATACATGTATTTCAATGACCGAAACAATGTACGTTATTCTTACGTTTGGGCTCTGTACGGTGATGTGTGACGGAACCTAAACACGGGGCTTTCATTTCTTAATGGCATTAATTCAACAGCCTCATTCAGTGACTAGAGTTGTATCCATGTAGCATTACAAGGCAGAATAAAAAAAACATCCGATCCCAGCGCAAAGCAATCTTATTCCAGGATAATTGGATTTCAAAATACAACTTCGAACTTCTCAAATTCCTAATTTGTCCAATC
>JXSR01S024003.1:124304-138619 GCA_000969725.1 Ophiothrix spiculata | reverse complement strand
AAACAACCCTGGCGCACTACAATTATCGTATGCTATTATAATGTTAGGTCTCTGTGAGCCGCTTAGAGCGGCTTTCCGGTGAAATAGGATAGATGGTGACAATTTTATTCCAGAGTGAAAGAGTTAAGGCATCAAATGTTCCGGAGAGAATAGCTGTTCAATCTCTTTTAAAAAACTACCAAACTAGGTACTATGTTTACATTTAAAACCATCTTCAACTCATGACCATTTGTGAAGAAAATTTTTCATTTCATTTGATGATTTTTTCTTTTTCAGGCCCAAGGGAACGATGCATCTAGCTTCATGAAGGAGTTCTATTCATTGCAGGAAGAGAGAGTCAAATTTTACAAAGAGCTAGACAAGTGAGTAAAGGAGTTAAAGCTAGGATGGGGGCAGGCATGGGGATAGAGAGCCAGAGAAAGGGACAGGCATGGGGGTAGGCATGGGGGGTAGAGAGCCATGCACAGAATGATGCACCCAGCTTGTGAAGGAGTTCCGAGTTCTATTCATTGCAAGAAGAGAGAGTCAAATTTTACAAAGAGCTACACAAGTGAGTAAGAAGTTAAAGTACGTGGTCGGGGTGGGATGGTTATTTGGGCAGGGAGAGGTGGGGTTGAGAGCCATAGAATGATGCATCCAGCTTGATGAGTTATATTCATTGCAAGAAGAGAGAGTCAAATTTTACAAAGAGCTAGACAAGTGAGTAAAGGAGTTAAGGTCCAGGGGGAGAGCCAGAGAATGATGCACCCAGCTTGATGAAGGAGTTCTATTCATTGCAAGAAGAAAGAGTCAAATTTTACAAAGACAAGTAAAAGAGCCTGTTAATTTTGACTCATCTCTAAGCTAGATCTGAGGGGGCAGATTCAATTCAAATTCATTTGGCCTGAGGGCTTGGTTAATTTCTGCCCCTGGTTATGCCTCATTGCTGGATTCAGGGGTCAAATTTTGTCAAATTTGTGACAAATTCATACATTTTTGCTCCATGAGTCACAATAATAATAATAAGGGAACATTTATATAGCGCTCTAACGGAAATCACAACGCTTTACAAAACAATAATATACAAAGGCAATAAACAAAATCATTCAAATTACTAGATCCAATTTGTAGAATGAAGTAGGGATAAGGTACTCATTGAAAACCTGCAAGACCCATCTTTGCTGCAAATAAAAAAGACGAAGATTTAGGCAATTACAATTAAATCAGTGAAATATGTTAGACATTAACCAGCACATAAAACATGTCACAAATGTGGTCACTTGACAACTGCAATAAGTTATTTTCCCATCTTGACAGGGGTCATACGTATCGTCAAGTGGACATGTGAAAACCGGAATAAGCTTTTTATTTTTTCTTCCGATTTTGACAGGGGTCATAGCGACTATCTAGAGACCGCTCCTAATTACAACTTTGTTGCGTATCGTCAAGTGGTACACAACTGCACCGAGGAATTCAATCGCATATCCAACCGCATCATAGAGATTGAGAAAACATTGAAAGATGAGCTGAGTAAACCTAACCTGGCTGGCTTCATCAGGAATGTACAAGATGGAGAAAAGGAAAAACTGGAACTGGTAAAGGATTGCTTTTTTAATTCTATTTTGCTCACTTATGGTTTATTCAGTCTGTCGATATGTTGCACAATGCCATCGGCACACAGTCTTTTGCACAGGCTATTCCTTATGCATTACGCTTGTAAAGATTGGGTGTCAATAGACTATGAACGATGCATATCGGTAATTTTATTCACGGATTGGAAGCCAGTGAAGTTTGATCATGACAGTTGTACTGTTTTCTGATTTTGTGACTAAAGTCTAAGAAAATATAGGGGTAGCCATACCTTTGACACATTGTAACTTAGCTAGTTCTTTATCTGGAAGGCCAGAAAGAATATGCTATTACAGTTCTCCAATCTTGGGCTAAGAAAAGCATGCACTAATTTCTCAGTACTGTTAGAGTACATGTAGCTACAAAGTTTGCTAATCTGGTAAACAGCATATGATGCATGGCGACATATGTTATTCACATGTTTTACTTTGGACAGTTATTAGTACTTGAATGTGGAGAAAAGGCTATACACATCTGATGGTGTAAAAGTGTTCTTTTAAGAAAATAAAAACAACAACTTGGAATAACTCTGAACAAGTTTTTATAATCATAAAACAGTAGTATACTGGCTTTGATTTAAATATACAGACAAAATATTTGAGTTATCAAAATGTAATACCTATTAGTAAAGTCATTAAATTTCCTACAAATCTGAACGCAATAAATGCGTGGAGTATATCGGATTGTATAGTGTTCAAGACTTATTTTTCACACAATCATTAAGTAAAACTACCAATCAAAATGCGCATGGTGCATTTGTGTTATTGCTACATAGCTGCACACGCTGCTGGCATATATATACCCTGCAGATTGGTTTAGTAGGATATTTAATGATTCAATAATAATTAAGGATGGGTTATTCCGTGTATTTTCTCTTACGTGTAACGTATTAATGAAAGCGTGCGTGTATCGTGTACACGTATCAAAACAAAAAGGTCAATGGCAGAACGTACAGCATTGCTAACAGTTGAAGCTTAACCCCGGGAGCTTACCAAGTTTGTAAGTTTACACGCCCAGTAATATCCCCGGACATTAGATAGTAATTGAGTAAAATATTCACAGATTTATGTTTTTAGTCCTTTGATGCCGTAGAAACCCCCTAGCAGACAACTTTTTTCTTGCAAATGTCGCCATTATGCGCCATATTGTTATTGTTCCGATATCAATTACCCACAATTCCCCGTATGTCACTGTCCACCCACGTGATATCAATCAAATTTAGTGCTGGGCAGTATGCGTGAAATCCCGCCTATTTTCAGGTTCGCCGCGTGGGGAAACACTATATTATAATAACGATCTTTTCTATTTATCGGGGCAACAATTTTTAGTTATATCGCCTAACACTAAATTGACAAGACCAGGAAGTGACGCGTATGAAAACGTTATTTTACGGTTACAAGAAATAACGAAGTACATAAACACATGGAAATTCTTTTTAGTCAAACATTACAAAAAATCATCGATTTAATATCCATAAACTATAATATGTAACACATAAAAGGACATATCAAAGAGGTAAGTGACTTTTGTTAAGACTGAACTTTGAATTTCTTCTGCGCTATATTTTTCAACACCGCCGCATTCGAGCATTGCGGCAATGCCCGAGTACATAATTGCCTAATTGTGCGTGCCTTTGAAAAGATTTTGTTTCATCCGTGTACACGTTTACCACTTATTTGTTACGTGTAACGGATCATGCGTGCGTGTTAGCATCATGCGTGTAACATGCCCAACCTTAATAATAATGGTAGTAGAGTGCGATGCTACTACAAACCTAGCTTAAAATTGCATTTTCTTCTTCTTTTTCCAGACGGCTGATCTTCAGTTAGCCAAGCAGAAGGTGATCGATGAGCCCCAAAGTGAAGAACATCCTGCCGAACTCGCTGACATCAAACAAAGGTAAATGAAAGAATGATACTCTAAGTCTAGTCTAGCTGCTTTGCAGCCTAGATTTTTAGATGGAAGTAAAAAATCCTACAGGTGATGGTGCTTCATTTAAAGGGATCTGTTTTGAGTGACAAATCTAAACTGCACTTTTCAATGGCATTTGTCTTGCACTGTGCTTTCTAGTGATGAGATTACTTTTAAAAATATTCAACAATGTGCCATTGGCCAATGAGATTCCACGATTTTGGTTTGGTTAACTTGGCAGCTTCAACAATCAGTTTATTGGTAATGATTTTTTAAATGTTTTAACGAGACAAAGAAAAATTTGTTACTCATATTGATTAGCTCCAGCTAAATAAAATACTTTGGGTACAGCAACCTTTTGCTATACCTATAAACCAGTATTCATAAGTTCATAACTAACGGCATGCATGCAAACATGTGGTGCATCATTACTTGCAAAATGGCATTAAGGCAAAATGTTACCCCACTCATTGAACTTCACTGGCTACCCGTGGAGTTCCTTATTCAATTCAAACTTGCCGTGTTTGCTTTCCAACATTTTGAAGGCACATTGCCTCAATACCTATCTTCCGTCCTCTGTACGTATCAACCGTCTCGTACCCTCAGATCATCTGCTGAAAAACTTCTTAAAACTCCACGGATAAACTTAAAAACTGCCGGTGAACGTTCGTTCCACTATGCTGCGTCTTCTGTATGGAACTCGCTTCCAAACAGCATTCGCAGTATTTCAACACTTCCTGTTTTCAAATGCCATCTCAAAACCCACCTGTTCTGTCTTGCTTTCCCTGAATGTTAGTGTTGTGTTCTCGTTTGTTTGGCGCTCTGAGTTCTTCGGAAGATTTTGCGCCCTAAAAGCACCCTTAATTATTATTATTATATTTAAAAAAAGAGATATTGAATAAGGGTGAAACTGACATTAATCCTGTGTATGGGTGATTGTTGAGTTATTTGATAAACCCAAGAAGAGACCCATTCTTATTCATTTAAAATACTGCAAATATATATCAACTTTCTAGACCATGCATCATTTTAGATTCTGTGGCAACCTCTAGGGGCACTGAACCTTCATCGTCCAATGGAATTTAAAGCACACTCAACTTTTGGTACCAGCGGGGTTCAAACTCAGAACCTTCTGCACCGCAGCGAGCATCTTTCCATTTAAGCCTACTGGCCTTCTTACACACTCCACAGGCATGTTAAGTGGCGCATTAGCAAACATGAAAAGTGGAGCTCTTCAATTTAACTATCTTTAACCAATCCATTTTTACATACCCGTATTCCAATTATTACTTTGGTCATTCTTTTGATGCAACACAAATAGGTGGACATGCAATTAAATTGAAATTAGCACTAATTGTCCACCAAATTATGTTGCATTTTAAGTAGATAGTGAAATAATGGTGGACATTAAAACAGGACTTTTCTTATATCTTTTTGAGTTCAATCAGATTTCATTATCAAGAGGTTTTATCTTTTTAGTTAATCAGTGTGATAAATCATTATTTTTTTCTCCACAGAATGGCCACAGTCATGGAAAAAATCACAGGTTATCTAGATGATCTGAAGTATGAAGCAGAGGAGTTACTAAGTGAGGCCTCAGAAAGATGAATAAAGCTAGCAACCAGTGCAATTTGAGGAATTTTAACGCCAGTCACTCGGCCTCGGCACCGTAATAGTATATCCATTGTCCATCATTCCGTACATTTGAATTTTATTTTTTACCAAAGAGGAGATCTTCATGTACTTGTTATTAAGAGCATGGTTTGATAGTTCCATTTGACCCCTGTCGATCAGCCTGATGTAAACTTTGGCAAATCCCTGAAAACAAAAATGATAATAGCCTGATTGTTCCAAACGTTACTGTATAAGTGGTATTTTTCGTGCTACATTTATTTTCACGCTTTATTCGAATACTCAGCTCGTCTAGTCGAAAATAAATGTTTTGTGAAAAGTGGGTTTGTATATACTGCCGCACGTTACAAAATTCATGAGTGTGAAAATTATATCGCATGAAATGTTTTAAAATTTTTTGTTTGCGAAAATTACTATGTGCGAAAATATTGGCGTTTTACAGTATTCAAAGGGAGATGCTAGAATTGATATAATCCATTGACTGCTAACTGTTGTTGAGCTGCCTGAGAATTTACAAAATGAAAAGTGGGTTCATATGGTCAAAAGTGATTGTCTTCTCCAGGTAGAAATCTGATCATGCTCTTTATTGTATATAACCAAGAGGCATCTCATTTATGTACTACTGAAATTGTTTGCAACAAAATAGTGTTCAAACATTGTATATCATGTGTTCATGGTGGTAAAACTTTATGATTCATTGCACCGTAAAATTGTCAAAGAATTTCTTACTTTATCAATGTGTAAGTGGTCCAGATGTGATGAATCTAAATATGTGAAGATTGAAGATATGTGGACACAAAATGTGTTTCCCTCAAATTGAAAAGTTGGGTCGATTTTCTTTTTACCCGTTTTTTAAGCATACAATTCCAGTCCCATGACCACTGCAGCCTGCATAATGCATGCCATATGGATGCACATCACTAAATAATAACATAGGCGAAATGTGTTTCCCTCAAATTGAAAAATTGGGTAGATTTCTTTTTACCCATTTTTTAAGCATAAAATTCCAGTCCCATGACCACTGCAGCCTGCATAATGCATGCCATATGGACGCACATCACTAAATTATAACATAGGCAAAAAAAGCCAGTGTGAAATCATGCACATCATAGACCTTTTCAAAATCCACTTCGGAAATCTCCGGAACATTGATCACATGGCCATTTTTTCAACCAATCACGTACAAGCTCATTAGTATGCACGATTTTGTAAACAAAAAAGTCCGAGAAATTACTCGCATTTCAGTGCAATAAAAGTGAAAAATAAATAGAACCAGACCCATACAATATTAGATACACTAATTCTGAACAACTTTTGGCCGATGATACCATAAGCTCACCGACATAAAGAGTGAAATTTCCATTTGAAATCGGCTGATCTGCCCTGATTAAGCTTAAGATTTGAAGTTGCATCAGGGCGATCCAACTGAAAGTGACTCTGTAGCGCTGACGCTAATTCCAAGTTCGAATTCGCACTCAACCAGTTATCGAGAACGCAAACTTAACATTCTGGTTATTGTGTTGAAGAGTCACTTTTTCTTTCGGCAATTGCCGGAAAGTGTAAAATCAGCTTCAGAAAATTCTCGGATAGTCGTGTTTTGAAAAGGTCTATTATAATCCTCTAAATTGATGGCTTCAAACATGGCGGGAACAACTTTTTTGTAATCATTTTCTTTGGCAAATATGAAATCAGACTTGTTAATTCCCCTAAGCTGCGATCACATAGAAGTATACGGTATACAATATTTGCTATACACTCCCAGGGAAGGCACTCATATTTGTAATTGGAAGGTAATTATCCCCGTCACTAAGAATATGTGTGCCTTCTCTATTCGCCTATAGCTAAAATCGTATACTTCTATGTGATCACATCCATACTTTGCTGTTTTTGTGTAATTCACACACCTGCAACATTGATAACTCCCGCTGGTGTCATTGCTTATACCAATTGCAATCTCTAATTAAAAACTGTCTTTGTACAGCCCCCCCCCCCTCCCCACACACACCCCCACACATCATTTGTAATGGTGTGGCTTAAAAGTAAGGAAACTTAGCAGGAAAAATACCTACACACATATTTGAAAATACCATTATTGTTAACTGTTCTAGACATCAAACTATCATGTTGAAAAGTCAAGATCTTACATACACAAGCATATTTGATATCAGTATTATTAATGTATGAGAACTGTTCAGTGTTTTGAATCATTGTTAATATAACAATCAAACATCCAAAGCAATTTCAATGTTTTTTGTTGGTCTATTTGTTTGATTGTTTTTGTTTAAAGATATTTTAATATCAATAGAGGACCAGAAATGTTTGACACTGTCACAGGCTATATTCTCTGTTATCTGTGGTGTTTGTCTACTTTATTCATATCCCTTTATTGAAAACGATGACATCTGAAAATATGGTGTATATGCCGCATATAAAGTTGGTATCTTTCCTCATAGTCTATGCATTATTAGCAAAAACATTGGTTTTGAACAAGTCCACTCACTAATCCTTATCGGTTGATTGCTACTCATTTGAATGGTGCTAAATTATAGTGTAGTAAGCATACAATACGTACACTTGTTCAGGGGCGTCGGAAGGAAAATAAAAGTGGTGGGTCATTCCGTGTCAATTCACCCAATGCATTACACCTCACCTCCTTCAAATTAGCTCAAATTTGGTTTGCAGGGTGATTTTAACTTGAAAAGCCGAAATTTCAAAAATGAGCGCAATCGGACGTACGGTTTTCACGTTATGACTCGTCCAATTTTGCAGATTTTCGCAAAAACGAACGCACTCGCAAATACGAAAACGACCATATCTCTGTACCCGCTGAACCAAATTGGTTGAAATTGGTGTCTTTACAAAGCTAATGGCACAAGCAATCCAATTTTTCATGTAGGAGAAGTTTAAATCATAATGACCTTGAAATATTTAATTTGACCTTGTGGAACAAAACCATATGAGAATTTTTTCGTTGGAAATATATTCCCTGGGATGTTTTGTACAACATATCTAAAAACTACAGGGGTAATATTTTTGGTTTGTTTTCCAGCTCTTCTCAAACCTAGCTATGTGCAAAATGCCTATACCTACAACACAGGCAATGATTTTATCTATTCCTGTACATTTCGCATAAAATTGTTGTCTATGTTGTAGCTATAGGGATTTTACAAATAGCTAGGTTTGAGAAGAGCTAGAAAACAAACAAAAAATATTACCCCTCTAGTTTTTTGATATGATGTACAAAACATCCCAGGGAATATTTTCCAACGTAAAAATTCTCGTATGGTTTTGTTCCACAAGTTCAAATTCAAGGTCAAATTAAATATTTCAAGGTCAATATGCTTTAACATTCTCTTACATGAAAAATTATGGCAAATTTGGATTGCTTGTGCCATTAGCTTTGTAAAGACACCAATTTCAACTAATTTGGTTCAGCGGTTACAGAGATATGGTCGTTTTCGTATTTGCGAGCGCGTTCATTTTTGCGAAAATCTACAAAATTGGACGAGTCATAACGTGAAAACCGTACGTCCGATTGCGCTCATTTTTGAAATTTCGGCTTTTCAAGTTAAAATCAACCTGCAAACCAAATTTGAGCAAATTTGAGGAAGGCGAGGTGTAAACTTCAATTTTTTTGGGGTGATTTGACATGGAATTACCCTGGTGCGGCCTGTAGCCCGATAGTTATCAAAGATAAAGAAATAACTAAGACCCAGAAGACAACATGTACTAAAATCAAATTCGTACATTGCTATGTTGTGGTTATTTATGCCAGGACTATAATAAAGCACATCAAAATCAATTACAGTAGAAACTCATTATAACGAAATCTGATATAAGAAAAGCCCTGTTATAAAGTAGTAATTTTCCTGTACCATTTTACTAATTTCTTTTGTTTTTTATTGTTTTAAAAACCCTGATATAATGAAATTTTGGATATAGAGAAGTAATGAGTCTGTCCCCAGCAACTTCGTTATAATGAGTTTCTACTGTACATTTATTTATTTTTTCTTTTTCTGGCTGAAAAGTGGTGCGGCCAAAGCCCACATGGCCTACACGGTTCCGACGCCTCTGCACGTGTTCATTTATAGAAGTTGCACCACTGCTTTTAGCGAGTATAATGTTTGGACTATAGGCATTATGACATTTAATAATTCAATTTACTGTTCTGATGAAAATCTTGAAAAAGTTTATAGTCTGTTTACTGAATTTTGTAGAATTCTTAGGATACATCATGTTGAAAGAATTATTAGGGTTAGAAATAAAGCAGGAGTAGGCATACAGCTATGCAGTGACATGATATCAGGGACAAGGTTGCAATCCAAGAAGTGACATCACTTTCTACATTCACTTGGACTTGAACCAGTGTCCAGATTTTATTTGGTGCTCGATTAAAACTGAACATATCACCTCCAAATTGCCATTATAAGTTGTTTCTAAATACAAATTTTTAAATAAAGTACACTAGAATGTTCTTAATATCTAATATTATCAAATAATGTTTGTTAATTAGTTTTATAGAAAAATCATGTTTTTAAAATTCGTGTTTTACTAACAAATTGACGTATGAATCAAATGATAATATGCTTTATGAAACATAATATCATAACAATGACATGCATGTGTCTACTGTAGATTGAAGATACAGAACTTTCGGTGTAAGATTTTGTAGCTAAAAGAATGTTTTAGAATTTCTAAATATGTGATGACTCACACCGAAAACGGGGACTTTGAAGATGAAATCATTTTTTATTTTTTCATTTCATCTGTTGCAGCATTTCTTTAGCTTTAAAATTACACCTTACTTGTTGAAATTGATTAAGGCGATCAAATTTTACAACAGAAAACCTGCTGGAAATTGTTATTATTTTGTTTATTTTTTGCTGCCTATTTTCACCTGTATCTTGAAAAGTGTTTTGTCGCAAAGTCCCCCTTTTTGGTGTGAGTCATCACATATAAGTGTCATTCAACATAAATTTTTCATTTTTTGAAGCCAGCTTGTTAATTTCAGTTGTAATTTTATGAAATTTTCTATGCATGATAATTAAATTTTTACACTGAAATTATGAAAAAACAAGGTTATTGAGTGCGGATTTGCCAAGCTGTTGATTAGACACAATATTATATGGGAGCCACCTCCAATCCTGCTTCATTGAAAACAAATATGCAGAGTGCAAACTCTCTTACATTACATGCAATAAAACTTGATGTGCTTGTTGGCCCTGCACTCAGCATTTTATGTTTTCATGATAAAAGGAATGGTGATGATCACTTTTGTCATTTGAGTGACTTCTGTGTGGGATTTAAGTGGCAAAACATTTAGATTATAATAAAGCCCATCAAAATATACTTTACTTACTATACATATATGTGACCCATCATAATGAAAGGTACCTTAAGGTTGGCATAGTAAATTACGAGACACAAGCCATTGAAGCTGAGCATAGTCAAAAATCACGTCCAAGGTCGAATTTCTAATTTCATCAGAAACGTTACCTTTGAAGTGTATTCTATCATATTAATAAGGTTCCAACATCCAAAATATAAGACAAATGTTTTAAAAACCGAGATTAAAATCTTTTCTCCATTCACATTTAACCAGTACAGAAACTTTATACTTGATTTTCTCAGAACTTTGGTTTTCGGAATCAGCCCGATACCTTTTACCAATTTGGATGTAACTTTGTAGTCGAACATCCAATAACCAAAAGCAAGGTGTCATTTTAAAGCTTAAAATATAATCTTTCAGATGAGACCAAAAAATCAATTTTAATTTTGGGACCCTTAGGTACCTTTCGATATGATGGGTCACATATATACTTACAAATCACATGAGTAGCTTGTATCTTGCTCCTGAGGAATTAATCCAAATATTTTGTCTTCTACAGCATACTGTAATTATGCGTTTTTAATGGCATGGATATTTGTATAACAATTTATTTTTAAATAAGACCGATTAAGAACTGCTTTTCTATTGGGCCACACTAATTTAATTGTTTGTCTCAAAGCTCACCTAAATTTGAAAACCAAATGCGGAATACGGTTTTATTTTTAATTTTTTTTAGTCAAAATATTTCCAACTCTACCAGGCGTTACACTTGCCATTTTCGCCATTCATTTTCCATCCATTGGTATTTACTTGTATATAAAAGAGTATGTTTGTTATTCTGCCATTTTGCGATCCACAGGACATGATATGTGATCTTCGATGGAGTTTTATTTTTCGAAATTGAAAAATGAAATAAAAATTAGAAGAAAAATTCAAATTTTGACAATTTGGTGATGTTAATGCGCATGTCTAAACTAACCTGCGTGGAAGCTTTGAGACAAACAATGAAATTAGTGTGGCGTTAGTAATAAGAGACCAATTTATTTGTTACTGTTTTTGTATGTACTTGTATTGGGCCTATAGATTTTAGGAATTGTTTTTGAAATGTATTGTTTTTGGGAAATTTTGTTCTGTATAAAAGGATAGGAATATTCTTTTCCAGATACAATTGTAGGTATTTCAGAACATTTGACCTCAGTGATTTGCATACCTTGAACTAAGGAATTTAAAGGGGGAATCATTTCTCCCCGCCATCTAGCTAGATAGATTGCATAATCTTGATCACTTGATGCATAAACACTGTTACACCATGTACATTATATTTGACTCATAAACATCTATTGCAAGTTGCTATAGCTATGAGCTAGGGATACCAATTTTCTAGCAATTCTATTTTGAAGAGTAGAAGTACTACATGCGCAGCTGTAAAATACCGTAGGAGGTACAATAACTCGCCTACAGCTTACAGTGTCAAAAGGAGTACATATTTCCATTTAAAAATTACTTGGTTTGATCTTGTCTCTTCTACTTCCAATGGGTGTATAACCTTAGATTTTTTTGTAGAGAGAATATTGTAAAGTTGAAGGAATATGTCTTATGCTGCTTTCATACTTTTTGTCGCTTTGCAGCTTTGTAGCTCTGTCGCTTTGTTCGTTTCACACTTTTGTAGCTTTTGAGGTTTGTCGCTTTGCATATTTGCCGCTTCATGTCGCACTGAAAGTTGAATTCATTTCAACTCAAAAAATCTTGTCGTGTGACAAAATTTGCCGATATCGATTATCTCAGAGACGACAACCGGAAGCGGCAAGTTTTTGCAAAAAATATATGTCATGCAGCGACAAAACTGCAAAACTTCATCAGTATGAAAGCAGCATTAGTCCTGTCTCAAATAAATACTTCAGTACTTGGTTATTTTGTTTCTAGTTTTACACCTTGTGTTTTGTAATGATCCTTTCTTACCTTTGTACAAAACTTGGATTTGTAGCCTGAGAAATGTTGGTTTTAACAATTAATATGTGTATGTATTTTGACAAAAAGCAATTTTTTGTGTAAATTTGAACCATTTCATGTGCAATATTGAAAATCATATCATTGGCAATTGAGCATAGTAGTTATATGTGGTATGTGTAATGTAATATATAGCCAAGCTATTCTATGGTAATCACATATATGACATTCTAACAGGGGTCTATTACCACAGTGCACATATCCATAATGGTGAACAAAGCGAAGCACCTTTTCTAGATTTATTTTTTTGAGTTTCAAGTTTGAATACTTCATAGCTGTGAATTCACAGATCAGATACTGTAATGTATGAAAATTTTGCAAGCATTAAAACTGATTTGAAAAGTTGACTAAAAACTACTGCAAATGTTTTTTCATTTCATGCATTGGAGGTTCTAGATCTTTTATATGATGAGTTTTAGGATAAAAGAAGCTATGGAACTTTGTTGATCATTGGTCTATAATATTTTGTGTTATCAGGGTTTTATTTGTCCATTCCATGCATTAAAGGTTCTAGATCTTTTTTTTTTGAGGGGGACCGTCCTCTCCACATGAAATTTAGGAGGGGACATGTCCCCCCGTTTCTGCCTCCTATGAAGAGATAGTACAGTGGCAACCCATTAACATGTTACCGGATGACATGAAATTCCTGATAACACTTTGAATAAGTACTTTGTCAATTCCCAAGTATATGGGCCAAAACATAGTCGGCCTCCAAACAAAATGTTTCCGCTACCAAACATTTGGGCGTGACGTTAAAATGACAAGTGACTCCAAACAAAATAACTTCAACACCGAGTTGAGACCAAATAAAATTTTGCGCTAGATTGCAGATGTTATTGAATTGCCATATACATTGGACCAAATGTTTGTTACCCGTTCATACTTTAAATTTGATGGCAAATATTTGGTGGCGTCATGACCAAATGTTTGGTAGGAATAAATTTTTTTTGGAGGCTGACTATGGTTCGTCCTTATCTTTTACATTATTAATTTGTTGGATAACACACAGATCTGATAACCCATAGCAAAATGCTAATTCCCGTAAACTCTGTGCTAAAGAGTTTCCATTGTAGTTTCAGAAATGTTATGCGTTAAGAATAACAGCACAGGTTCAAAGAGATGATAATTTGATAATTTCTGAAGTTTTCAGGAAATTTTGAAGCTTCATTGTCATCTCTGATTATATGCTGCCTAGTTTGGTTTTTACTTTGTTGACGGACTATAATTAATTTATCACCATGGTGGGTATTTAATACATTCTAATAGTGTGAAAGAATATTAAAATTGGTGTTTATACTTAGCTAGTGTTTTCTTGTGCCCTAATGTGCAATTTATAGTAATGTGTTGTAATAAAATTGTGATTAAATCACGTATAGCAAACTAGGTATATTGTATTTAGTTTTGATTAATCTTGAACAAAGGTCAAAAATTGCAATGCAGTGCACATAAGGCCTTCAAGATTTGAATACTGGTTTAGCGTCACCCGCCCGGCCGTGTCAGATAACTTTCACACCCTTGTTAGTGGATTTCTAAAAGAACATGCATGAATGCCTTTCACATCAAACAAGATGGTTCGCGAACCAGTAGTCTCGCCTGCGTATCGACCGCCTACTTAATCATTCAGTTGTGGGGTTGATCCCAAGGGAAAGGTCATACAACGGGGTCACCATTGGCACTTTTGATCGCTGGTCCAAGACGTACAATTTGAGACCTTAACCTTTGAAATCGGACAAAAATTTGAACCATTTCATGTGCAATATTGAAAATCATATCATTGGCAATTGAGCATAGTAGTTATATGTGGTATGTGTAATGTAATATATAGCCA
>JXSR01S024003.1:77977-89136 GCA_000969725.1 Ophiothrix spiculata | reverse complement strand
TATAGAATTGATCACAACAAACATAATATGCATAACAAATTAAAATTGTCATCTCATTGTCATTTTGTTTGAAATATAATTAAAACAATAATAGTAAACCTCAATTTTGTTGGGCTGTTGATGTTCTTTAATTTTATGTTGATTTCATTTTCAAACTGGCAAACATCAGATTGAAAGGAAAAATTGATACGTGTTAGCAGTTAGAACACCCTGACCCTTGCTTTCAAGGATCGAATATTGAAATGTGCTATACTAAAAGATTTATTGCATGTATAAAATGAGATACATGTGCGTTTATGACAATTATACATATTTACTATAATCCCTTTCTATTATTTCATGCAGGGTTTAGGTGGAGGATCATCAACAAATGCTTTTGGAGCACCCTCATCGTCAACATCACAAGTAGCAAAACCAGTAAGTGAAACGTATTTAGTTTGAAATTCAAAGGATTTTGATTCATAATTTTTAATTGCTAGATTTAGAAGCAATTTTTTTTTAAATTTTGTATTCTACGATGCCACAAATCAATGTCATCTTTGTCTTGACCCCTGTTTTTGTTCGTATTGTGGTGTTTTTTTTGGTTTTTTTTACATTTTTAAAGCAAGTAACTAGTAACCCCTTGGCAAATTATGTTGTAATTACTTGGGTGTCTTTTGTGCAGTAGTGCTTTTGTGACTAGTGTGAAACTACCCCAGCAGTTCCTGAACTATTCACAAATTCAAAAATGTTAATACACCAATTGTTTGCTAAACTGTGGAACCAGTCCTTTTTGGGTTCTGGTTGTTTTCATTTGGGTGTTGGGTTACGGGACTTGACAGAGTACATATTCATATGAATTTGCGATGGCTACCATATGCTTTATTTATGTTTATTTATTTAACACCTTACCACTAGCATGGAACAATACCAGTATTAGCTTCCAGATGTCTGAGGCTCTTGAATGTTGTCACCCGAAGAAACATTTCAAGAGCCACTGACCCTAGCCTGGACATATGTAGTATTCAATGCAAGTTTCTATAAATGGCAGATTCCAACTCTACATTCACATGACTTATTTGAATAAATAAAATTTATATATCATACATACCTCTAAGAGGTTTTATGAACATTAATATTTGAAAAAACAGTGACCTGATATATTTCATATCATACCCCTGAGCACATTTTGTCTGATTGTTTCTTTCTAGATTCAAGTAAGAAAAGCTGGCGGTGGTGACGCGGCAGCTCCATCAGACATCTCGCATCTCGTAAAAAGAAAGGTAAGCTTTGATTATTTCTCAACCCAGGATACCTGAAGGGTGGCACCAGGTCCAAAATCTTGGGATTTTAAAGCATGTAAAAAATACAACAAAACTCAAAATTTGATGAATCCGGGATGCATTTTGGTGAGTCTGGGACTCAGACCTAGCAGCCTAGATGCAGCCTAGCGCTAAGCTTGCCTCTGTATACCATAACCTGGCTACTTACTGTATATTTATGTATTAAGCTGAATTCATACTCGTGACGCATTGCGTTTTGAAACGCACGGAGCATGTGTGCATTGAATTTACAGCTCAAAACTACAATGTACACATGCTCCGTGCGTTTCAAAACGCAATGCGTCACCAGTATGAATTCAGCTTTAGTACTGACCTTACGGCCTCTGAAACAGCAAATGAAAATTTATGATTGGAAATCTTATTTTGTAGATAATAATGCACTAGATCTGGTCACCTTTTCTTTGGCAGCGGACAATTATCAATAATAATTTAATGGCTAATAAATTGGTTGACCTCTATAGTTCATTAATATTTTCAATGTTATTAAATTCTAACAGTACTGCACAAAGTTGTATTGTTTGGCCATAACAATTATGTCTAGCAAGTAACAAGACATTTGCGGCACGATATTTCAGGAACTTTCAGTTGAAAAAATTTCAGGAAATTTTGCTGCTCAATTGCTTGAGTGACTAGATTTGTAGGCCATTTTGCAGTTTTACAGGAAATCTGTGCCTCCCAGCAAATGGCCGACCAGTAATAAGGTTGGTTGCCTGCATGTAGCTTGCGCAAATCTTGCATACTTATCTTGCTGCTGTACTTTTCTGTCAGCACCAATAAATTATCTCAAAATGGCCTTGGTAGTTGACAATGTAGTAACTTTCGCTATACTTTGCACTTAGTAGATAATCGCATACATTTCTTGTGTCAATGCGTCTTTCCTGCGTTTTTATTTTTAAATTCCATGTCCTTGAAAAGTGAACAATAATATGAACATATAGAAAATGATTTGACTTACAGGTGTGTAATCCGATCACTTTCACTTACAAAATCAAATTAGGAGATTTTGATACCACTTGAAAGCAAACATTTCTCTCATAACCCCTGTAAATTTTTATTTTTCATTGAAGAGATGGGTAAAAAAGTACTTGAATTACAGGAATATTTTGTTAACAAAAAATAATATCCTATCTAGTTTCTATGGATCACTCTCGGACACATATGTCTGTAGCATTAATTTGGCTCAAGGTATAGGAATGAAACTTTACAATTCCTTTATATAGGTGACGACCCTTTGTTCAAAAATGCAAAAAGTGTATGTTAAATTTTTCACCAGATCGGAATACCTTTAATTGACTATGTAGCTTGGCAATGTATTTGTTAACTCTTCAGAGATGCCACTTTTCAGGATTTTTCCTGATTTCAGGATTTTTTTATTCAAAATGTATGCGTTTTTATTTATTTTCAGCCTTTTTTTTCAGCGTTTTTTGAAAGTTTCAGTATTTTTTAGTTATACTAAGTGGCATCTATACTGACTTGCTGACTGAGGGTAGAGTGTAAATGAATAGTCTGGGAAGAGGGGAAATTTGATTATAGGTGTTGCAAATCGGGTAATTCTATTTTTGACACATGGCTTGTCTTTCTGCTCAGCAGAGAAAGCCAGAGGATGAGGCCGCTGGTGACAGCAAGGAAGCAGATAGAGCCACGTCACCGACAGACGCCAAACGAATCAAGCCAGATGAAAAAGGTGATGCTACTAAAACAAATGGACATGCTAATGGCACTGCAAATGGGCTTGAGAAATCCCCCGACAAACAGGTATCAGCAGTTGTGATTTGGTGTTGCCAGTTTGTTTCATGTTTCAAGCACTGTTTCTTTTGTATGCATTCACACATTTTGCTGTATTTTGAAAAAAATGGTTAGGTTTGCATTACCAAAATATCAAAAACAATCCTTAGCAATTATTTTTTGATCAAATTGTAAAATAATTTTGAAATGGTTAGAAAGAAAGTCTTTCAAGAATTGAACGAATCTCAAACTTTAAGAGCCAAGTTAGAGTTTATGTAAATTGAGCTTGAAGTGTCAGAAAAGCTGCTTTGCCTTTGATTTCAGCAGCTTACTTATGCATAGTGACCTAACCTAACTGCAGACATGCCAACCTTTGGGATACCAAAATCTATTTTTCAACCCAAAAAAAATGTATTTCATGTAAAAAGCATATTTCACAAGTTCCCAAACATACTAAAAACTTTGTTGACATCGTAATGTACAAGTCACTGAAGGGCCATGTTGTAGTTTGGTACCCTGTTCATAATACGGAATTATAGCAGCTTAATTGTTTAAATCAAACTTAAGAAAAATAATTCTAAACCATCAAGGATTTCAATTAATCCCATTTCAAGTTCATCCATATAAGCTAAAAATTACAAGTCAAAAAAAGTGATTTTCCCTTCATTTTTAGGTCCAAAATTCGGATTCCAAATTGACTCCCCGCTTCCGATCGCCATTTTCTATTTAAAAAACCCTGTTTAACTAAAGCTGGTAGTACAAGTATAAAGTGCATTTTATGTCAACATTACGAAAACCTGAGTTTTTAGTCATGCTAAATCATCATATGCAGAGGTTTTTGTATTGTTTTTGTCAGTATCTTTTACGTAATATTGTTTTTGAAAAGAGCGTATTTTCATCGGAAAAAAGCAAACAGACATATTTTGAATCATTTGGTGTACAAAATACATCAAAAATTGTACTATATAGTTTTCATGTCTGTAATTGTATTAGCTTGATTGGACACTCATGGTCAACTAGTAAGCGCAAGCTCTGTACTGATAACATACGAAAACTACAATCCATCAACTCATAGGTTTCTAACTTGTTGCATTTCTTTTGTGTTGTATATCACTATATTGCACATTAATCTTTCCCATTCATACTAAATACTTGTTATCCACCTGTAAATTATATGTTCATTTAACTCCAGGGTCAAGTAGCTATTAACCCTAACCCGCCTCTATCCAACAAACCCTAACAAGCAAAAGTCAGAATGTCATAGATGGGGAATATATGTGATGACTCGCCCCGAAAGGGGGGAACTTTGCAACAGAACACTTTTCGAGAAACTGATGAAAATAGGCACCAAAAAATAAAGAAAATAATAAGAATTTCCAGCACATTTTGTAAAATTTGATCGCCTTGATCAATTTCAACAAGTAAGGTGTCATTTTAAAGCTCAGAAAATGCTGTAACAGATTAAATGATAAATTCAAAATTGGTATCATCTGCAAAGTACACCCTTTCGGGGTGAGCCATCACATATATGGGCATGAAAGTGCTGCCAAGGCAGGCCATACTCTGTAGCTGGACATTGGATTGGGATGCGAGAAGTCTGGGTTGAATTCCATGGGAAACTGGAAATGTTTGTATGACGTATTCAGACTTGAGCTTGTCTTGGGCTGCGATCACATAGAAGTGTACGCATTGGTATACATTAGGCTGATTTTGAAATAATCGAAATTTTGATTTTCTATCGGGCTACCCTCTCATTTGGTGCATTATGGGTTAAAAACACCACATGTAAAATTTTGTCACTTTTCATTGATATTTAGGGGGTGCTACCGACCTCTGAACTTTTGCATGTAAAGTCTATGGGCTTTTAGGGCTGTTATAAATCTTGGTGATTTTCTCCTGACTGTAGGAGAAAATGTGAAAAATTATGTCCTAATGTTTTAGTTAAAATTTTTATCTTCCTTGAAACATGCATATGTATTGATTTCAAGTTCAATGTTATTCACAAAATTGAAAAAACAAAACACTCTGGTGTGGGAGTAAACCCTATTAATAACACAGCCTTTATTTTTAGACCTAAACTAGTTTAGAATTTGACACAACACACAGTTTCAAATAGCATGATGAATTAGTAATAGAAAATACAGTCATTGCAGAAGTCTAACTTGTCTGAAACATAAATTATAGAAAATAATCATCTCGTTACCCTATCCATAACAACAAATTTCAATAAATGTTACATAACTGGAACCACAAGCATTTTATATTTGATTAATGACCCACATGCTTAACACCACTTAACAGGATTTGCACTTTCATCCTTCATTGAATAGTTGTCAACAGTTTCAAGTCTTTTGACCCCTAGGTTCAATACAATGTAATGCTCTTGATTTTAGTACTGTGATATGATTACCAGGGTGCAACTTGCATTGGACAAGCTATGGCAGAAAATGAACTTTGAACTAGTTGATGATGTTAACAAACCAACCTTGATTCAGAATCATTACTTCATTAATTCAATTCCAAATTTTGATGGCCTCTTAAAAAGTAAGTTATGTTTCTTGGGCTGCTTTTCAAGTGTTTGACTTTTTACCTTTTATGTTGTTTTCTCTGGACAAAAAAATATTAAAGTGATTGTGAGTTATGCTCAAGGTGTGTTAAATAAAAAAGCATCACATCAACAAAGGATAAAAGATTTTAAACAATTAATACACTATTGAATTGTTTCTAATAACAAACAGAACAACTTTATCAAGAGGCCATGGCTGTTGAATCTTTTGCTGCCACCCAAATGATAGAATTTTCAACAAATTGCATTTTTATGACTATTTGATGACTGTTTCTGACATTTTCCTAGCAAATTGCTTCGATTAGACCTTTATACACAACACATGTTAATTTTAGTACAATCATTTTCACAAAAGATGAATTTTGAAGGCATTTTAAAACATGTCTCAAAATCCCATTGACTTAACACACAAAAGTTCAAAGGTCGGTAGCACCCCCTAAATAATCATGAAAAGTTGTAAAATTTTGTATGTGGTGTTTTTTACCCCCAATGCACCAAATGAGAGGGTAGCCCGATAAAAAATCAAAACTTTGATTTTTTCAAAATCAGCCTAGTATACATATACGATATTCGCAATACGCTCCTGGGGAGACACTCGATGTGTTTTTGTGATAAGGATTATAATAATAATAATAATAATACACTGCATTTATAAAAGCGCCTGATACGAAAATCCCTAAGCGCATACAATAACATATAAATACATGGAAAATTATACACAAATTCATATAGAAAAATATCACAAAGCTTAAAACTACAATGTACAATACATGCTACGATAAGAAATACCAAAAAAATTTTAAAGCACAAAAATTTGTCAAAAGACGGTTAACAAAAAACCCAGTGTGCCAGCAGCTGGTCATATATTAAAAACCTGGCAATATGATATAAAAACCAGTACACAGGAAACTAAAATCTAAAAGTCAGAAAGGCACAATTGTTTTACAACAACATTCAAAATGACTAGCTGTCTGCTCATGAAAGTGCATTGGGGTTTTGAAACATGAATGTCTTCAGCATACGTTTGAACTGAGCAAGTGATTTTGCATTCCTGATCGTAAGTGGAATCCTGTTCCACAGCTTCGGAGCAGCGACACTAAATGCTCGGTTGCCATAGTTGATGGTTGAAACCTCGCGAACTCGTGGAGGAGCAAGAAGGAACTGCGATGCTGAGCGAAGCGCGTAGCCAGGAGTATAAACAGTCAGCAGATCCTGTTTATTTTCATATGAGTGCCTTCCCCGGGAGCGTATACCATATACTTCTATGTGATCGCAACCTTAAATCATTTGGTAGTAGGGGTTAAACTTAACATTCTGGTAAATCTAAAAGAAAATCCTTCAGGAACTTAGTGATAATTCTTTTAGAAGATTTATGTTTGCTTGCTTGTTTCTGTGCTGCATTAACACTTGGCTTCAGGGTAACTTTTGCTTTGTAGCATGTCGTAGATGATCAAGTCTTTTCTAACAAGAGTTGTGTTGATGAAGCACGACTTAAATTTGAATTATTGCAGCAATGGGTCGTCACGACCAAAGTTAAATTAAATGCACACTGTTTTGTTATAACTAAAACAGCAGAGTTATTGATTTATCAACTAGTTGTATTGGTCTTTAAGACATTTTGAACAAGCTTGAGCAAAATATACCTAGAGTTTTCCCAATTCGTATGAGTAAAATTGACTTTTTGAAATCCTCATTTTGAATTTGTGTTAAATTGGTCCCTTTTTATTTCCAAACAGGAGACCAATCCTAAGACTGTTGAGAAGAAAGTAAATGGAGATGCTGCTCCAGCTGCCGCCATGGAAACATCATGAATCATCTAGAATCACCGATTGAACATATTAACAAATGCTGATAAACCTGAAATATCAGCTATGGAAATGGATATTGACCATATAAATTGATTCACCACTGCTGGGTATTGAACACGGACTGAAAAACAACTCTTCATTTGCACTATAAAAAAAAATTAGTATGGGACGAACCATTTTCGATTCCAAAATAAATTATTCTAGAAACACCTGACAGCTGCACCACTCCCAAGCAGAGATGGACGGTTGCCATGGGTATCAAACATTCCACTAATTGCTGCAAAATGGATCCCTTCAGTGCCTGAAATTAGACATAACCTTGAAGAGAGAAAAATGACAAATGATGTCCTTTTACACAGATACCATTTGATCAAGATGATTATGATTAATCAAAATTTCATGCAAAACTTGTTTTACAATTGTTCAAAAAAGCACAGAATTTTGGAACATAATCGCATTTTAAACGAAATTCTTGTTATAATCTACCATTGTATTCAGCCTCTGTGAGGTACCCACCAAAAATGTATTGGAAAAGAATTTTGTAAAATGACATTTTTTTACACTTGATCAGTCACTGCCAAAACACATTTTCAAACTGACTCGGAATCATCAATCGATTAGAAGAACATAAATGCCAGTTACAATTTGCATATTATTTATTGTGATCATTTGAAATATTAACCAAACATAAAATTAGCAAGTTTCTGGCCATAATTAAGGGATAAATGAGCAAAAAAAATTGATTAAACATGAATTTTAAGCCCAGCATATATGGAAGAAAAAAATAAAGTTAGCCTTGACTAAGAGTTGGTTTAGTTACCAGGATATTTTCAATCTTTGACTTACCAATACTTTAATTATTTTTTAAGTGGACATTATTAGTTTGTATCCTGGTAACTATACAGCAGTAAAACTAGCAAATACCAGAGTTGTCCTGTTAATTACTTTCCATAAAGCAGACAATTATCAAATAACAGGTTTTATAGACCAGCTTGCACATGCGGTTTGAAAATTGCGAGTGTGAATTAAAGCCGATGTAGATATTTGAAATCAAAGATTATGGTCAAATTTGCGACTTGCCAATACCAGGGTTATTTTTGTATATTGTTTATCTTGTTTGTATATATACATGTAGTCTCTAATTTGTACTTTTGATCGGACATGTGGATTTAGAACTATCAAAATCCCATGTTTGTGTGTTTTGTATATGTACCAATTCCAAAACTTTAAAAACTGAAAGGAAAAAAAATTATAACGTTACATTTTGTTTGTAGAAAAATATTATTCCGAGAATTTAGATATTTACTTTATAAATCTCTACCCGTTTGTGTAAACAAGCTGTATATTTATTTTGTTCGTACTTTGTTAACATGAACCAAACAAAAACTGTGTACTGATATAAATTAGTACTGAAATACCTCGAGATTATCTATGTATTTGTTTTGTAAAATATCATTTGCAATTGTTTTGGAAATAAAACTGAAAACATGTCATTAGCAAAAAAATGTTTCTGCAGTCTTGTTTATAACACTGGTGTTAATTGAATTTACTTGTTGAGCACACAAAAAGAGAATGTTAATCTAGTTTTTGGCCAATATTAACTCTTAACAAACTAATTGCATAAACTGTATAACAAGTTTACATTCTTAGAAGCGGATTTTTACCCTGAACATGATGAAATCAGTTTTTCACTAAAAATGTCAATTTTGGTAAAATGCCAAAACCTGTATTTTTTGCCCCAAAATTTCTGGAAAGCTTAACTGAAATTTGCATTTGTGAAATGTTAAACTTTTTTGCTTTTTGAATCTAGGAAGGGTTTTCTCAAAATTTTCATCATTACCTTTATTTTTTTTAAATTGCCGAAAATAGGTCAAAACTGCAACAAAATCTCGCTGCTGCCACCACCAACATGGCAATTTTCTTCCTAGACATGTTTCTAAATTCGAAAAAGCAGAACATTCAAAATTTTACTAATGCAAATTTTAGTTAGGCTTTCCAGAAATTTTTGGGGCAAAAAAATAAGATTTTTTGGCATTTTGTGCCACAACATGGTCAAAACCGATATCGCCAATATGTTCAGGGTAAAAATACTTTTATATATTTATGCAATTAGTTTGAGAGTACAAAAAACGTTTATGCTAGTTGAACGTCTACTTCAGCCTTAAATGAATAAAATAACAGGATTGCTTTTGGTTATTGGATGTTTGATTGCAAATTTACATCCAATTTGTTAAAGGAATCGGGCCGATCAAAAAAACTATAGTTCTGAGAAAATCAAGCTTTTTGTACCTAGTAAAATTTGAATGGAGAGGATTTTTATCTTGGTTTTTAACACCAAGTTTTATGTTTTTGATGTTAGAACCCAATTAATTTGATAAAATCCACTTCAAAGGTAACGTTTCTGATGAAATTAAAAATTCAACCTTGGATGTGATTTTTGATAATGCTCAGCTTCTATGGCCCATATCTCATAATAATATACTATGCCGACCTTAAGGTACCTTTCGATACGGCGGGTCACATTTGTGAGAAACAACCATCAAGATGGAGTATGGCATTTATTATTAGACCATAATTATTAAGGACAAAATTTGGAATGAGGTAGTGCATGGTCCAAGTTGAATATGAGTAGTTGGCTGTAATCAGCAAACTCGGCCGAGCATCGATAGATACTCAAAATTTCAAAGCTCTCCACACTTTCAGAAGTTACGAGCTGCGGGCTCTTTCAGAGAATTTTGTTTTTACTCGCTGGCAACTTTCCTGATGCTTGCGCAAGTCCAATAAGCTCGTCTGGAGCTCGCTCAAAAATTGATCTTTCACTTGTAGTTGCGAGTGTTCCGAAATTTTGAAAGAGCATCTACCCTTGCTTAATCGAGTTTTGAACAAGCTCTCAAATTTTGAGAGTAACTACTGGTGCTTGGGTGATGCTCAGCTGAGTTCCACCTTTTTAACCATTTTTCTTGCTTGGGCAACTACTCTTTTTGAATCAAAACCAATACAAAAGAGCGCTCTGAAATTCCGGCGAGCTCTCATAACTTGGCTCAAAAAATCAATGTAACAGTTCCGCTAAAGCTCTTCTATGTAACCTTGGCATTTATCACAATGGATGCATCACATCCCTTCCCCTTCCAATTTAACTGTGTTCACAAAGAAAGGTCCACAAAAATAAACAAGGTCCACCAAAAGAATTAAGAAACTCAGAAAATGCCTTCATTTTTAGGATAAATCATAAAACATTTGCTAAAACAACCTTTTTTTTTGCAAAACCACTTTAATATCAGGTCAACAACAAAATGTTACTTTTAAGAAGTCAATATTGTGTAAAATGTCCCCCACCCCACAAAATCGTAGCTACAGGCCTCTGGTGCTGTTTTAACCAGGGAAATTTAAAACTAAAGAACTTTATTTTTAGATGTCTCTGGTTTGAACAGACTCAGTAAATCGGCATGATTATACTTTTTATAGGTTACAAACATTTGGTGTAGGGGCCAAATCACAGCCGGCCTCCAAACAAATTTTTCCTACCAAACATTTGGTCGTGCCGTCAAATGACGAGTGACTCCAAACAAAATAATTTCAGCACCAAGTTGAGACCAAATAAAACTTCGTGCTAGATTGCACATGTTATTGAATTGCCATATACATTGGACCAAATGTTTGTTACCCGTTCATAGTTTAAATTTGAGGGCAAATATTTGGTGACGTCACGACCAAATGTTTGGTAGGAAAAATTTCGTT
>JXSR01S024003.1:45160-60626 GCA_000969725.1 Ophiothrix spiculata | reverse complement strand
TACCAGTCATGAAATAAGTTCTATTTGCTTTATGGAAAAAACAAAAGTAGTTCCTGAGACCTTGACTTGTTTACTTTCAACTCAAGTATTACTTTTATGTCAGAATTGAACTTGAAAAATTCATGTATGTGATACAAGATCATGGAATTAGCCAGTGATAGTAAAGACTATCAAATGGATGATAGTGATAGTAAAAATGACAAATGGTCATGTGTTACAATCTCACCAATCAAATGACTAGAATCTATGGATGAGTTATATAACAAATTATATCTGCTTTTCCAGACCTGATTAATCATTTTTTTCTGCTGATATATTTTTGAAGACTGAATTCAAGTCAACATAATATCTTTACAACATGTATTATGACAGTTTTGTTCACCTCAACATGCAAATAAATAAATACTTATGACAAATACTACATTTTCAACATTGAAAGAGGAACTATTAAAGAAAGTTTTTTTCCATCACATGAAATTGAGCCCTGTATGATTTGAAATATGAAAATACTGCCAATGGACAGTCATTATGCTGGTGTAAGCTTTGTTATTTAGAAGTATTAGAGTGGACCCATGGCATGCAAAAACACCCACAATAGCAAAACACTTAAAATCAAATTCTGTTTTTTTATAATATTCAATTGTGGGAGAATGATTGAAATTACATTAATATCTTTATTATTATTGCTATTATGGAAATTAAAGTGGTAAGATACCACACAACACCATGGAAACAGGTTGACCATAATTCATGCATGCAAAATGACAATTCAACCAGGGGGGCCAGAATTGATTTCGAATAAAATTAATCCGCCCATTGACCTCGATGTTAAAATAAAAATCAAACCAAATGTTCTGATTAGGTCATAGAATATAAATCAATGTTTGTAAATACTAAGACCGTTGCAGTTACATAATCAACTCCATTGTACGTTTTCATTTTGGCTTTTCTGTCGAGAACTACTTTTTCTCCCGCAGTACATTAATGATGATACTGGCGGAAGGTCACGTGACATGCCAAGACGTGATGGGGCACAGCCGCCTCCTTCTGAATTCAACGACATGAGGATGTCCTCACGTAGAACCCAACCATGATGAAGCAATCCAAAGTCATTTTTTCCACAATAATATGCCTTACTATATTTTTGGAAATTCAACTAAAATAATCAACTCTTATGGTTAGAGAAACATTTTCAAAAAATAATGTAAAAATGTGTGTGTTTTCTGAGCAGCAGTGAAAATTTTATTGGTCTACAACAGTGTTCCATTGTAGAATCTAGTTTTAAGAGTTATTCACTTTTGCATTGTGTGTAATGCTCTATTTTAATAGTTTTAACCAAGGATCTTCAAGTCAGTATATATTTGTATAAAACATGTATTTAACACTATCTATACAAAGTTGCCAATTCTAATACAGAGGCAAGACAGCTAACATGAGTATGCACAAATGAATTGGACTTGATCTAAGCCATTTGTATCACAGACGTCACCAAAAGGTATAACCCTAACAGGATCAAATCGTCAAATAAGTACAAGAAAGTCGTATCTGCAATAGCTGCCATTTGTCATAAATATGGATTGCACACTATCTAATCTCCAATCTTGGGTCAGTGGTTCTTGAAATTTCATGAACCAATGACATAAGAAAGGGAATTTTTGAGGGATTTTCCACATTCTTGTGACACAAGTATAAAATAAAAATAACTTAGGGCAGCCATTGCAGATACGACCTTCTTGCACTCACATGACAAAATTTCACTAGGAACTGAATTCACTTCATGCACTCCTCATGCAACCCGGCCAGTCAGAAAGCAGGAACATTAAGTATGCGGGGTGGGTCGAAAATTCACAATGCGTTCTGATTTGCGTGAAAGGCATAAAGCGTGCATGCTTATCACATGTTTTAGTCTCGTAATGATTCATTAAGTTTTGATTTTTGATGGTCATATAAAGGCTTAATCTTTTATACAAAATATGTATCATTTTTTCTGTTGTGCATTCCATTTTGATCAGGAAATAAACAAAATCAATGCACATTGCAATAAATTTTGAATGGCTGTCTAATTCACAAGTCACTCAGCTCCTATGGGCCCATGCATGAATTGGCCACATAAAATTGACTGTGCATTAATTTTCTCTCATTTCACTCGCGACATAAAATGCTCTTTTATTGAAGCCTATAATTATTGTAAACGCAGCGCTAGACTGAAATCTGCTAACATATCCTGGCACTTGGTAATATTACAAACTTGTCCAGTGAAATTAACCTAAGGTCTATCTTAGGGTATAATCACTACATCAATGATCACGAAATAACACATCATCATAAGTCGAGTGACCAAAATCATTGAAACTTTTAAAATCAAAAAATCCACAAATCCACTTTAATGCAATCCAAAAAGTAACTATCGACTTTATAATGTTTTTTGTCATTGCTTGAATGGAATCTAAAGGTTTTAAATCCAAGTTGGATTGAAAAGAATCAAGTGAAATAAATTATTGAACTTAAATGGTATTTAAACCAATTTCTATTTTTGATTTTGGCCACAGGCCTAACTCTCCCATGCATGCATACAAAAACCAGCACTACACAACAACATTCTTTACAGCCTCCTACCTGACACATTATGGTGCTGTAGCTGTGCTATCCTATCATACACCAGCTGGAATTTCTGCTGTACATTCAACATATTGCTGACCAGTGTATTAATGACGAAAGGCTAACTCTCCCATGCATGCATACAAAACCAGCACTACACAACAACATTCCCTACAGGCTCTTACCTGACACATTGTGGTGCTGTAGCTGTGCTATCCTATCATATATCCATTGGAATCTCTGCTGTACATTCAGCATATTGCTGACCAGTGTATTGATATCTCCTCTAGCAAGCTGCTGCTGTTCATTGACCGACTCCATTTCCCCATGGTAGGCTTGGATGAAATCATCCAGTGATTGCTGAACAAGGCTGGTGTAGTTGGTGTTGGCATCGTTTGAAATCTGCAAACAATTTGAAGCCAACATTACGATTTATATTTTATATGGTTAGTAAAAGGTAGAGGGAACTGCCTGTATGCACAGGTCAGGTCAGAGTACCCATCTCTCTTTCAAAGCAATTGGGCCAGACTCACATTTTATTATATTAGAGAAATAGGGGTTAACACCCGGGGGGGGGGGGGGGGGGGGCACTCACATATGAAAGTGATGTACAAGTGCATCGTACATCCTAAACTAGCCGTAAATGCAGCCTCTTGTCATTTCCACTTTTTTAAATATTTGCAAAGACCATGTTATAAGGTTTAAAATGACACCTTGACATACATTTTCACCGGTAGCGCAAAATGAAGTTTGCTGCATTTACGGCTCGTTTCAGATGGACGGTCACAATTTTGTTCAAATTACAACATTACAAATCACTTTATGTATAAATACTAAATAAAAACTTGCGCTCTTCCTAAAAAGATTTTTATTCCATGCAACTTCTGTACAATTTACAGGTGTTTGCTGACCACTGTGGCCCAAGTAAACCCTATTACACCAAGCATCATTTCAGATTCTGCGGGAACATCAATGGGTGCTGAGTCTTGATCAGCTCACATATGCACCATCGGTGTCCAGATCAGCTCCCTGAGTTTCGTACGGGTTTCCACAAGACAATAAGCAGTTAGGTTCTTGTCCAAGAGAACACTCAACATTTGGAACCAGCGAGGTTTGAACTCGGAGACCTGCCACACCACAAGCGAATGCCTTACCATTTGAGCTCACTTGACTGCATGTATACTGTCACCGACTCTGTGACTTAGTTTTTTGATCAAACTTACCGATTCCAACTTGGTGTCAATAAATGTCAAGGTGTTGTTCACATACTGCTCCCATTGCTCATGATCTGCTATGGACACAAATGCTGATGTGTCAACTGGTAGATGTGCTAAAGGCGAAGATACTGTGGGGTTAGTTGCATCAGTTGGCGTGTGGAGCTGTGTCTCGTTGTACCAATTCATCTATACATAAACAAGATAAACTTGTTGTAATGTCAAATCGGTCACCGTAGATGGTTACAGAAGTTATGTGTAATTTAGATCATTTCATGACTAGATTTGCATACTTGTATATACTTAATTATTTGGGCGATCTTTAAGCTTGTTAACCATGCTAACTTCAATCTTAAAGAGCGCCTCCAAAGTTTTATCTATTCTAAAACTAATTCAAACACAAACCACACAGCCTGACCTGAAATATCATACCCTACTTGTTCTAAGCCTAAAATTTTTACCCGTAACTCGAACCAACCTGAAAATATAGAGAAACGTGTGTTCCCATTAGGGGTTTGGTCCAGACACAGAGGAGGCTTTCAGAATATCCCACAATGCATTATTCTGATACACTTAGATATAATAGGCAATAATGGTTTTCTGGACAAGGGGCAGTTAGGAATTTGAGAATTCCATTGAATAGTACTCATTCATATCTTTCCAGCGATGTGTTTCTTTTCAAAACAGCCCAGTGTTTACCCACATTGCCGACACTTCAAAAATGTCAAAAACCTGTAAAAAAGTATAGGAGTTGAATTGCATGTACATTGTACAATGTTGCAATGCATCATGGGATATTGTGAAAACCTCCTCTGGTCCAGACACTGGTTTAATTTTTAGGAATAAGGATGCCTGCTGGATTGAATATGGTAGAATGTTTCCTCAAGGTAGAAAACACTGGATTAAAGGTGTAGGGTCCTATCTTAGCATGTGAGTAATTTAGTTTTAACTGATTGACCTTGACCTCTGAAATGCATATTGTGAAATTTTAACCTCCGTTTGCTGCTTCAAGAATCTTGTTTTCTTTTGAGAGGCAAAATAAAATACGCAACCCTGGGGATGAGGCTGTTATGAAAATACAAAAGAAATAGAAAATAGGTATACCAATAATTTTACATTTTATGCTATATCTCCGAAAGTATAAAGAATTTTGAGGTGAAATTTTGGATTTAGAATCAGAAAAATATGGGCTTTGATATGGTATCAAAAAATATACTTCTTCCGGTTGAGCCCAGGGGGTGAGAATGTGATTGGAACCTACACCTTTAAATATGAGGCTGACACCAGAGGCTGACACAGACTTACCAGAGTATTGACATCCTCATGAATCTTGGTGAACACCGTCATCATCTGTGGTGACATGGTTCCTGATACACTCTTATCTTTAGGCAACTGTGACTCACTCACACTGGAACCAATTGCTTCTAGTAATGTCAGCCTTGTGTCTAGACTTTGTTGATATTGCTTGATGGAGTTCATTGTATTGTTGAGATCATCCATTGAACTACCAAATTTCTGGAGTTCCTGTGGGTAGAAATTCAGAACAATATTTTTTTTTACTATTTTCAAAATAATGTATTGTACTTGAGCAAGCAATTAGTTGTGTGGTAATGGTGTAGTTTAGGGACCCTGTTCATTATAAGGAACGAAAGTTGCTAATTCATCAAGCTAAATGAACCAAAGAAGCTAAATAGTTAAAATGTTATCTATACATCAAGGTTAATATTTCGAAAGGAGGGCAGGGCTTTGAATAATGAGGGGAAATTATGGGGTAAAACAACAAGGTTAAAACAAATCGTAAAAAACTCTAAAATTGCCGTTTTTTGTCTCAAAACCCCGCTGAAAATGCAGTACAGGTACAGGTGAGTTTTCTGAAATTTGCAAATTTCAGAAAACTCACCTGTACCGATTAAGCTCTGTTTCCGTTAAAAAATGTTGTTTAAATGTCAGAAAGATTGCTGAGTTTTCATAAGAGAGTGAGATTTTGAAGCAAAAATAAAGCTGTGATCGGCCATTTTTGATGATTGCACACTGCCGAACAAACGCTCGCTGGTTGGTTATTCATTGCGCCGGGATCTAAACGCGTTCTATTGTTGGTTGAATGTTGTGTTTAATTATGTGGTGATCAAATACACACGAATAGAGACAATTGTGGAAGTCAGACTTTTGGACCTAAATATGAAGGTAAAATCGCTTTTATGGTAAGTTTAGCTTGATGAATAAACTTCATATGGGATTTATTTTTGAAAACCTTGATGATTTAGAATTATTGTATTTTCTATTTAAAAACAATAGAAGCTGTTTTGTTCCATATTATGAACAGGGTCCTAAACTACACCATTGCCAGTTGTGTACTGTAAACAATTAGCTGTAATCATGTTTTTGAAAGAAAACTTCCATACTTAAATGACAGTTGGTAATGAGGGTTGATTGGTCCTTTCTATTGTCAACCAATATCGTGACCTGCGTCTTTGCTCTCATAAATAGACTATGGACTTAGAGGTCATTCAATTATGTTTCTAGAACTCTTATTTTTTGGCTACATATCAATGGCCTGTTTTTGAAACTACTTCTGGAAACTCAGTAACAGTAACAACAAGAACTTATAAACATGGAATTAAACAAGATGGTGAAAGCTGACAAATCTAAGTAAATTTCTTGGATCTCTCTTTTAAAATCTCAAAATACAACAATTTAATTAAAAGGGGTAATATTACAACTGGAAATCAGTTGACACACTTTGCTGTTCACTTGGAAATGCCAGTCTTACCTGATGTACATATGGACCATCAACCTGCTCATGTGACGGTAGTCTTATCCCTGATCTTCCTCCAGGGTAAACTATATTACCACTGTCTATATAGCTTTTAGGTGTGACTTTAGCAACAGGTATAGTATCCGAAGGGCTAGTAGTGGCTGGATGTGCAGAGTTGAGTCTGTTTTCTAGTCCGTCTACTTTGCCACTCACTGCACTCATCTGAGTCTATTGGAAGGAAGATTGGAAATAAATTATGATTTAATACTGTTGTAGAAAGATATCAATACCACTTGTATGACAAGTGATAAGGTAAGTGATACGGAATGGATGGATGGATGGACAGTTTGTATTTTGCCTGTGTTTTGTAGAAATAACAAAAAATGAAACAACTTTATATTTTTCTTCGCAATTATTTCATGGTACCGGGGTAGCATATAACTTGTAACTGTTCTTTACTTAAATATTGAGAAGTTGTGTTAAATGTAATTTTTCAAGTGCCTCGATTGGTGTCTGCCACTCCGCTTCTCAATATCCTCAACTAGTTGCCTGTTAAAGACTGTATAATATTAGTTATTGGGTGAAGTGGAGGTATGTTATGGGAAATACTCTAATTACATTAATACTTTAATTAATTTTGCTTAATTTGCTTAAATAAATAGAACGTGGATGAAAATAGTATAAGTTACTGTGTGCACAATTTTTCACCTTTACAGAAATTAACTGTTAAGATAAGATAAGATAATATTTATTGGAATTTCTTGCACTTCAATACATAAAATTACAAATCAAGAACATGAAAGTATAAATTTACATATTCATTGACAAATAAAATACAGAACAGACACTGAAAACCATTACTAGAAGGCAAGTAATTCAGAATAGGAAGAATGGGCTGATTAGCCCAACCACCAAAGTGCTCTCCTATCCTTAGTGAAACATATATGTAAATAAAAATTGCTACACAAAATTTATGCATAAACATGATAAATAACATTTGAGGAATGGAAACAAATGCATGATATCCATGACTGTATTTGACTTAAAATACAAAGAAAACATAATAAACAAGATCATCTGAAATATGGAATACATTTATGCCAAAGAAGCCAAAATATATTAAACAAATTGCACCATGAGTAAAATCAACTAAGTAAAGCCAAATAATCACTTTTACAACCACCCTTAAAAAAGGTGAGATTGTTAACAAGATGTAAATTAGATGGTATTTCATCCCAAAGGCGAGGGAGAGAAATTAACATTGAATTAAAGAAGGAAGAGGTCCTGGATGATTGATGAAGAAGTCTGGCATTATTCAATCTGCTATGTTGAACTAAAGAGCATAAGGAGGTAGGGGCCAAACCATTCACAATCTTGAAACCCAGAACAAGCCTAAGAATCTTGAAAGTGTCTTCAAGCCAAGGTTGGCCAGTATTTTCCGGGGCGGGAAATACCGGTAAATACCACCAAGCAAATTTTGGCTAAAGTGGGAAATACTGGGAAATACTTGGAAGTGATTTCAAAGCTTTTGTGCTTTGAAACATTTATAATATTAATTAACTACCACAGAGAAGCTCATATAAGACACAAAAATCATTCCCCTAGCACCCTAGGAAGGGGTAAGTGGTGTTTTCAGTGGGATATACAGTAGATGACTATAATTTATGTCTGTAAAATATACTTTATGACTTGTAAATCATCAAGTATTTTAAGATTTGTGAGCAGAGTGTGCATTTTCTATTAAAGTGGGGGAAGTGACAAAAAAGTTTCATTGTTGTAAGAAATATATTAGTGATTTGTGTTAATTCATTCAAAAGTATGCTTTTGGCCGACTCTAACACTCCTAAGGAATGTTCACTTGAAAAATATTTATAATCAACAGCCGTTTTGAACCTACACAGCACTATAATTGCCAAAGTTAAATCATACATGTGCTAGTATTTTGTGTGTGTTTGTGTGTGTCTTTTGTTGATCCATATGTAAATTCCACCTGTTGAATCAAATAATCCGACCCCTCAACATCTCAACACCCCAGCAGTATCATGTATCTTTATAGACATTGATGAATATAAAACATGCCTGATTGTATGTTTTTGTAATAGATAATTTAATTATTCAAGTAAACCAATTTCAAATTGTTCACATAACATTCTAATGAGAAAACATCCTTAAATTAGGATAACCCCCATGGGATCTTGAAAATAGATATTTAGTGAATGGTATTTCCCAGGTATTTCCCGGTATTTACAAGTATTTCCCGGTATTTCCCACCTAGGCGGGAAATACTAGTATTTCCTGGGAAATTGCCAACTTTGCTTCAAGCCTGACTAAATCCAAGCTAAGAAGTCTTTCAGAGTCTGTTGTCAAGGAAACCCACCTGTAGTTGATTGACAGTGTTTTTCATCTCCTCCAAGCCTGTGACTTTGTTGCCTAGATCAGCCATTTCTTGCTGGAGTTGAAGCTGATTGGCTGCGGCAGTGTTAGCTTGTTGAGCACTCTTGACAGCTTTCACTTGACCTTTAAGTTCATTTATTGACTGGTTTAAAGTTTTTAACTGCAAAGAGAAAAGTATAATTTGAATGAAATATGATACCTCATCCAGGATATATAATCAATTGTGTTTATCTGAAAACCAACAAATTGTAACCCTCTATTGTAAAACAAGTTATTATATTCTGATTAAAATTTTTTAGACTTCTTCCAAGTTTTTGGAAGGTTATGGCCTTGGTTACAATGTTTTCTATTACAACACCTCATTAATATTCCCATTTGAAGTAATCATGCACATCTATTGGCCAGTCACAGGTTCATCTAGATGGACCTTGCAAACGCTCACTTGTGAGGTCCATCTAGTTGGACTAGTCAAAGGCCACTACCCAAGGGTGACAGGTTGGCGCAGCGTTTCTGCCCTTGCCTTTCACCAATACAGCCCAGGTTCGAATCCCGGTCGGACCTACGTTGTATGTTATTTGGTTGTTAATACATACTCGTCCTTGCAGGTTTTGTCCGGGCACAGTGAGGTTTAACAAAAGAAATACTACATGTACATGGTTTCTTGGTGATATAGTACAATTATAGGTTAATAAATGCGCATTTCATACGCGAGTGAAATGAGACAAAATCAATGCACGCGCGGTCAATTTTGATGCGTCCAATTCACGAGGCCCGTAGGGGCCGAGTGCATTGGACAGCAATCAAAATTTACCGCAAGTGCATTGATTTTGTCTCATTTTACGAGCATTTGGAATGCAAATTTATTAATCTAATTCATACACGACAGAAACATAATATTGTATCTTTTGTGAAAAGTAATAAGGCCTTTTAATGACTATCAAAATAAAAAAACGTCTCTAAACTAAATAAATAATCACCCGACAAAAACAATGAAACATTCATACGCACTAAAAGCCCGCCACGCAAACCGGAACGCAACAAGCGCAGTGCATTGTGAAGATCCACTGCACTCCGCGTACTTTGTATTCTTGCGTTCTGATTGGCTAAGTGACACGCGGAGCACACGCGGAGTGTATGAATCTATTACAGGGTTCGTAGTGTCAAGGCCAGAGTGAATTCAAAGACTTTTAATGACTTT
The DNA here is from genome assembly GCA_000969725.1 of Ophiothrix spiculata. Taxonomy (NCBI): domain Eukaryota; kingdom Metazoa; phylum Echinodermata; class Ophiuroidea; order Amphilepidida; family Ophiotrichidae; genus Ophiothrix; species Ophiothrix spiculata. The sequence goes on along the minus strand of JXSR01S024003.1, from coordinate 50,467 downwards.
TAAGTCATCTTTTCAAAGACTTTTCAAAGACTTATAAGACATTTTTGCACATACTTTATCATATTTATTAAGGCTTCAACAGGTTACTCAAAAAATTATTAGATGTAAACAAGGCAAATTTTCCAAACTGATGGTCAAAGGTCATACTGGGGTCAACAAAGGCCAAGCTGAGCAAACACAAATTATATGTTGGGCATCTAATCCCTTTATAACTCTTGTACAAAGTTTCATCAAAATACATTTGTACACAACTAGGACCCCATTGAAACACAGAATATGGTTGAAATTTTAAAAATGGGTCAAAAGTCAAACTGGGGTCACCAGAGGTCAAGCTTAACAAACCACAAACTATGTTGGGCATTTATTTCCCTTGTACAAACTTTCATCAAAATACACAACTCGGAACCCATAAAAACACAGAATATGGCTGGAATTTTAAAATGTGGGTCAAAGGTCAAACTGAGGTCAGCTGAACAAAACACAAACTATGCTGGGCATATACTTCCCTTGTACAAAGTTTCATTAAAATACACAACCAGGAACCCATCAAAACACAAAATATGGCTGGAATTTTAAAATGTGGGTCAAAGGTCAAACTGGGGTCAGTAGAGGTCAGCTGAACGAAACACAAACTATGCTGGGCATTTACTTCCCTTGTACAAAGTTTCATTAAAATACACAACCAGGAACCCATCAAAACACAAAATATGGTTGGAATTTTAAAATGTAGGTCAAAGGTCAAACTGGGGTCAGTAGAGGTCAGCTGAACGAAACACAAACTATGAACTTAGTTGGGGCTTTCCCTTCCTTCTACCAGGTCTCATCAAAATCCACATTGAACCACAATATATTGACATGCATGGTCACACCAGTACAAGAATGATTGTAAGCTTACATGAGAAGTGACACTCACTGCCACTGACTCTGTTACTATTAATAGGTTGAAAGTCGTCTTACATATGCAACACTTTGCCTCAGTTTTGGCACCACTCTCCTTTAACCAATCTCGAAATTCCTCCCGTTGTTTCCATTCTGGTCGAAAATGACACTTTCCTGGCATTTTACTTCCAATTTTTGATCAAATTAGCAGACAGAAATTACAGTGCAGCGTACCTGGTAACCTCATGACATGAATAGGGGAACTTTCTGTAGTCTAAAAATGCAGCCGTTTCATTTCTCTTAAGTGGGTGGTTTCCGTTTTATTCCCCACATATCATATTATAAATACCATAAGCAGAAACAACTGGGAATCACTTTTTTTTTGTTCCAGACACGGGTGGACGCCGCTGATTTTCGGAAAATTTTTCACTGCAATTTATTACCGTTCGTTTCTAATTTTACGTAATATTAGGTGTTGAACGAAAACTCAAACGAAAAACATTGAAAACGTTACGTAAAACAAGAAAAACATGCCTGAAAATTTTGTATACTTGACAACATTGAGAAGTACTTTTTCATTTAAAGACTTTTCACAGACTTCCTACAAAATTTAAGACTTTTCAATGACTTTAATGACCTAAATCAAATTTAATGACTTTTCCAGGATTTCAATGACCGCTACGAACCCTGTATTACTACCTCTGTTCCAGTTATATGAGGAAATTAGTAGCATAACAAGTACTCTGGGAAAGATAGAATGCACTACTTAACCGCTCTAATCATGTTTTTAGGGGGCACTATGACCTAATTTTGGTTATGCAATATCACATAAATTTATTTGGGTTATGACCAACTTTTGGATGCACAGGGTCACATAAACTTACTTGTGTTAAAGCCTGTTGATTGTTAATGATTAATCCCTGAAGTTTTTCTAGTTTGTTTTCCAAGCTGCTTACTGTGGCTGCCTGCGTCTGTGATGTTTGTACATCTGATTCAACTGAAAAGAAAAATTCATATATCATAAACAAATATTCTTCGCATATTATTTATGATGCAATCAATGTTCAAAATGCTTCATCCTGGACACCCTGGTTACATAACCTTGCGGCAAGGTTACGATTTGTTTACGGCATCATACCAGGTAGAATTCAGCGGACACCGATTGGACGTGTCCGAGCAGACACTGGTTGGTTTTAGATAAAACCTTGCGGTTTGTATACAATGTCTTCAGTTATGGTCTCATAACCACCGGCGTCCAACCGGTGACCGACCAGGCATCGTAAGGATTTACCGGTGTCAAACCGATGTCGTACAGGCGTTGATGTGTTGCGGCTTCTTTCGGCTTATGTGACCATAGCATCAAACAGAAATAGAGTTCATAATGTATCTTTCTCCTCTGTTCACTTTTTGTAGGTTTTCTTTGACTTTGGGTACTCTGATCTTACTCCTCTGTTTCAACTACCACTTGGTTAGTTTATTTTATATTTTATCAACCCCACATGCTTTCTTTCTGCCCAAGCATTTTGCAAAAGCACTATTATTGCCAGAAAGCATGTCATCCCACCTTTTGAGATTTTCTATTTACCCTACCCCATCCTTTCATTGATTTTACCACATAAGAGGAAATGAAATGCACATTTTTAATCTAATCTGTTACAGTAGAATATTACTTTTGGTTACCCAGAAGATATGTTTGGATTTTAAAAATTGTGCCAAATATCATTCAAACTTATTTATAAATTGCAGTGCACATTTTTCATATTTTGATGTGTTTGGATGGGAATAACTTGTCCCTAGGACAAGTGCCGCTTTATTTTCACTTGTCCAGCAGCAACTTAGAAATGAATGGCATGTAGACAAAGCACTTAGGCCTAAAAAAAATTGTTTGATTGGCGTAACATACACTAGCGGTCTAAAGTATTTCCGCACAAACACTTTATTTAGCCATATCTCAAAAGGCGTTTATAAGGAAACTATCTGGAAACTTATGTTGCTTTTGGTCAGATCTGATAGGTAATCTAGTTAGGTATAAAATTGAGCTCCGAATGGGATCAACCCCTTCACGTACAGGTAGGGGGCAACAACACAAATGGGTCAAAAAACGCGATTTTGAGGTCAAATTTGATTTTACAACGCCTGGGTCAAGGTCACTTCACCACTCAAGTTGAGTGGTCATATGGAATGTGTATATGTAATTGAGTGACAAGCAGGCAATTAAATTTAAATGTCCTGGTCACGCTTGACTTGGCCAAGGGAATGCTTGGAAGCAAACGAAAAATAATCCTTCAACGCCCCACCTGTTTACAAAAATACTGGTTCTCGGAACCACACGATCCCCCTGGCCGACGCGATCAGAAAAATGGAAAGTTTAGGGAAATTTGACATCATATGACCTTTGGTTGAAATCTATCGAAGTATGCAGAAGTTAGAGGCAAATGTCAACCCTTATCACGACAACGCCGCCGATGCCAACAACGCCGACGCAGACATCCACTACTATGCCATAATCCCCCTTCTACTTTTCAAGCCAGGGGGATAAAAATAGGGCTGTGATGAATGTGGAGTGTTTTGTGACGGTATATGACAGATTGAAAACCTCTTAAAACCTTTTTAAAATGTCATATACAGCCAGGGACCATTCCACTTTTACCACAGCCCAATTTTTGTAAACTGGGAGGCGTTGAAGGATCATTTTTCGTTTGCTTCCAAGCATTCCCTTGACGAAGTCAAGCGTGACCAAGACATTTATTTGCCTGCTTGTCACTCGATTACATATACACATTCCATATGACCACTCAACTTTGACCTCAAAATCGCGTTTTTCGACCCATTTGTGTAAAAGTCTAGCCTATGTTTCACGTACAAGAACACAAAATATACGACACATAGGCCTATATAAAAACATCTTCACATTTTCTGTAACACATCTTTTATTTGTCATTTTGAATGTGCTGCAGGCCATATATTTGGCCCCCATGAATCGATTCCCATCAAATTTGGGATTTGGAAGTTTTTTACCATGCTCATAAATATAAAAATATTTAGACTCACCAGGTATACACTGTATGCAGCGCCCCAAGAAGGAGCATTCGCACAGGGGACCCACGGCTTTACGTGACTGTCCGACCACGGAGCAAGTAGAGTAAAGTTTCTTGCTCAAGGAAACAAGGAGACGAAAACCGCCCGGCCCGGGGCTCGAACCCACAATCTCTGTATTACGAGACCCGTGCTCTAACCGCTCGGCCACGCTCCCCTCTAGGGTCGGCAGTAAAAATAGGGTACAATGTAGGTTGGGTTACGCCAATCAAACAATTTTAGGCCTTATTTCAAACCCTGCTCATAATTATCTTTGCATATTGATAACAGGATATCCCAGGGCTCACCTTTGGTTAGTCTATCTCGCATATTATCCATGTCTTGTTTAAGTTCCATGTGCATCCATATTAGACCGGTGGTTACTACTATACAAGCTAACGTTAATACAAATATACAAAGAGGTATACAGGTCGCACATATAGGCCATGGTCGCGGTCTGAAAGAGAACAGACAATGCATCCATATAAGTCCCGTGGTTACTACTATACAAGCTAACGTTAATACAAATATACAAAGAGGTATACAGGTCGCACATATAGGCCATGGTCGCGGTCTGAAAGAGAACAGACAATACATACATTATACTGTCATACACTGATTTCAAAATGTGAGAATCTAAGATTTACGAGGACAGACACTGTAAACTGGAAATCAACAGGTATACATTTAGAATCTCAAACTTTAAGAAAATAGAAACACTACTGACAGAACCAAGAAATGAATTTAGCTGATTTTTTTTTATTTTTTTTGAGCAAGTGATATGATTTTAAGTTGTTTGAGTCTTTCTTTGATTCATCATTCAAATAAGTTTTCAATTGTAAGCTTTCAAGTATCAAGATTAAGTATTGATATTTTTCATACTGATTTCAGAAAAAACAAAATGAATGAAAAAACACGACATATTAATTTTTAGTGCAACCAGAAATGAGTCACTGTCATACAACAATAAAAAATTTAAAATGGATTATTGACATTGTGTTTGTAAACACAAGGTTGTGTCATCAAATGTGTACTAATACCCGAAATATACTGGCTGTGGTACTACCACAGCCAATCCCATATAAATCCCATCAAGTTTATCCATCAAGCTTAACTTACCATAAAAGCGACATATATAACAAATATAACAGAACTACATTTTTTGCGACCGTACATAATTTACTGTCATACACACGAAGAATAAATTAGGTTTCCATGGTTACGATGCCTCGTTTTCGGTAACATAATTTTTATATATGTAGTTCTGTTATATTTCACCCAAAATGTTAACAAGCACAAATAAAGAATGTAATAATATTGATTTTAATAAATTAAATCGAGATTACGTATTTT